>OX442352.1:13365952-13430952 GCA_949357725.1 Hyperoplus immaculatus | reverse complement strand
ATGTACTGCCATATTCTCTGAAACGCCTTTGGAGACGGCTTATGGTGGAGAAATGAACATTCAATGCACAAGCAACAGATCTGGTTGACATTCCTGCTGTCAGCATGCCAATTGCACGCTCCGTCAATGCTTGTGGCATCTGTGGCATTTTGCTGTGAGAAAAAACTGCACATATCAGGGTGGCCTTTTATTTTGGACAGTCTAAGGCGCACATGTGCACTAATCATGATGTCAGATCAGCATCTTGATGTGGCACACCTGTGAGGTGGAAGGATTATCTCAGCAAAGCAGAAGTGCTCACTATCACACATTTAGACAGATTTGTGAACAATGTTTGAGAGAAATGGTAATATTGTGTATCTGGAATGAATTTTAGATCTTTAAGTCCATCTCATGAAAAATGGGAGCAAAAACAAAAGAGTTGCGTTTATATTTTTGTTGAGTGTATATCACATCAGTTAAACACATGTGCCTTTCCTCTAAGAATGTGCTGACAAAACAGCTGCCTAAACTATTTTAAGGTTTATTGTGGCTGACCACAATAAACCCCTGAGACCTGTTTACTCTATTAACCATATGTTAGTTGACACCCCTGTTGTAGAAGAGGGCTTTAAAACTCTGTCTGACCAAAAGATAGTGTCAGTCCTGTCGGGGGCTGACCATGCAGATTGGAACTTTACTCTGTAACTCTGTTGTTTTGTCTTATTGTATTATGTAATTAAATTCTTAAATTCTCTGTGAGTTCAGTCTTCTATTACAGAATGTCGGAAATATAAAATTTCCCCGACATGCACAACATGTGATCATAAAACGATATGCATAGTATTAACTCCACTTGGGGAGAAAAGGTAGAGAATATGTGGCTAAGAAAATAGATTAAAGGTGCTGTAAGCGGATTGGTTCTTTTAGCTAACTTCCTGTCAGTTAATGCAGTTAGCAGTCCCCTCGCTCGTCCCTACGTCACCACATTAATGCACTGCGGTCTTCAAGCAGCGAGTTATCTAGCATCCTCTCAGATCCATAAGTGTGATAAAACATGATTAAAAACCATCAAAACAGACATTGGGAAGGAATTTGGTAACATTTTAGTTCGATAGTCCACAGTTGACACTCAACAAGCCATCAGTTGATACGCAGTTGCATGTCAACAGTGAATGAGTTTACATATCTCAACAGATACGTAACATGAATTCAACTAACTGTAAGTTAACCATAAGTTGCACTATTAGTAGATGATTAGTTGACATTCAACAGAGCTTGTTCAACAGATAAAAAACAAGGATTCAACTAACTGTCTGTTAACTATAGGTTGCACTATTAGTAGATGTTTAGTTGATATTCAATAGTGATTAAGTTGATACATATTTAGAATGCATTCAACTGTCAGTTAACTATAAGTTGCATTTTTAGTAGATGTTGTTTTGTACACGTAACATGCATTCAACTAACTGTCAGTTAACTATTAGTTGCATTATTAGTAGATGGTTAGTTGATATTAAACATTGCATTAGTTGATACTCAACAAAGCTTGTCAACAAATATGTAACATGCATTCAACTAAGTGTTAGTTAACTATACAATAATTTTATTTTGTTAATTTATTTTTACAAAAACAGTCTGCAACAGACATTGTACTTTTTATTACATGTTCTTTACAAATATTCAACTATCAGTTGAGTATCAACTTCTAGTAAGTTGACTATCAACTGCTGTTATTAACCAATTCTCAACTTACGTTTCATATGGATCAACTTTCCCACCACTCACAAGGAACACATCTAATGAATGAACATTCAACCCTCTGTTGATCATATATGTTCATTGTAAAATAAAGATGAGAATGTTTTATCAATCAATAGGCACCCTGTGTAGGTGACTACCTGTTGATTGTCATATGACTGTCGACACACTATCAGTCAATATTCAACTTAGCATAAGTAGACAGGTCTTGGGACTGTCAAATTAAAGTGAAAACAGTTTAGTGTCTACACACTATTAACAGAGGAAAACAGAGAAAATGGTTGACTATCAGTTGATTCTCAACAAACTATCAGTCGATGTTTAACTAAGCATTAGTAGAAAGGTCTTAGGACTGTCAAATTAAAGTGAAAACAGTTTAGTGTCTGCAAACTATCAACAGAGCAAAACAGAGAAAATAGTTGATTCTCAACAAACTATCAGTCGATATTCAACTAAGCATTAGTAGAGAGGTCTTAGAACTGTCAAATTAAAGTGAAAACAGTTTAGTGTCTGTAGACACTCTACAAACTAGTAACAGTACAAAATAGAGACAAGTTTTGCTCAACTGATGAGTAACACTGGATGACCCCAAAGTAAAGTTAAAAAATATATAGGCAGCATATCTGAACAGGAAAGAACATTTATTTAAAGTAAATTTAACTTTTTTCAGTAGTTACACAACATGTAGGTACACAGCAAGTACCATCAATACCTCTAAAAAAGACAATAAAACTAATGCATGTATTTATTTAGGTGTCACTTAGGCAATTGTTTAACGACAGATCGTCCAAAAATTGACATTCAAAAAGCTCAGTAAAGTGTACCATAACACCCAGTACCACTAGTTATGATACTGAGCAAACATATGTAATATATAACATCAGTTCTCATGAAACGCTTTGTTATGGTAAGAAAAAGATATATAATTTTGTTATGGACCAGAATATCTGAAGCTCCTAGTAGCTCGGGAGAAAATGGATTAACAGCAATGGTGAAACAAGACACACTGATTCAGCAGTTAGGTTTGACAAGTAAATGTAAAATACTTATTTTCTACTCTCTCTCTCTTCCTTGAAGTGTATGTCATTGTTGATTCTCAGTAAAACATAAAAAAAAACACAACAGTGCCATTTTTTTCATTATGGACTCAAGATAAAACAACTTAATTATCACTCTCCTGTGACCAACCACTAGTTTAACCTGGTCCTGCCACTGTTATTTGAATGAGCACATTTGAATAATTGTTCGCTCTCTTTAGATCCAGTTGTTGGGTTACTAGCCACTCCAGGCCTGCTGTACTCTTCAATTGAAGCAGTCGGGCTGAAGAATCCAGGAATCTTGTCCTATCACCCAGTTGATGAACATAGAAAGAAATGATCTGAGAATTACCACAAAATAGTTCAAATGCATTTTGATTTCCTTTATCTAAATCATTATAGCATTGTGGTTCCACATTAAAACACATAATGCTTTCTATTGCTTTAATAAAATATATTTGGTACCCTAATCAAATAAAATTCTCACTGAACCTTGTACAGATTGAAATTATTTTTTAATTAAAGAAACATGTAATCTCTATGACCATTCTACACAACACCACGTATGCATAGACTCAGTTTTTGCTCACTTTAGACTGAAATAGCAATGTGCACTTTGAATGTGGAACATGCAAACATTTATTCAAATACAGTTTAGTGTCTATAAACACACTTTATTTAGACAGATACTTGTGAAGCTAGGCAGCGCTAGGCTCATGCTAACGTTGCTAATATAGCTAGCGCGCTAGGCGCGGCGCTAATGCTAACGTGGCACTGTTGTGTTTTTTTTTATGTTTTACTGAGAATCAACAATGACATACACTTCAAGGAAGAGAGAGAGAGTAGAAAATAAGTATTTTACATTTACTTGTCAAACCTAACTGCTGAATCAGTGTGTCTTGTTTCACCATTGCTGTTAATCCATTTTCTCCCGAGCTACTAGGAGCTTCAGATATTCTGGTCCATAACAAAATTATATATCTTTTTCTTACCATAACAAAGCGTTTCATGAGAACTGATGTTATATATTACATATGTTTGCTCAGTATCATAACTAGTGGTACTGGGTGTTATGGTACACTTTACTGAGCTTTTTGAATGTCAATTTTTGGACGATCTGTCGTTAAACAATTGCCTAAGTGACACCTAAATAAATACATGCATTAGTTTTATTGTCTTTTTTAGAGGTATTGATGGTACTTGCTGTGTACCTACATGTTGTGTAACTACTGAAAAAAGTTAAATTTACTTTAAATAAATGTTCTTTCCTGTTCAGATATGCTGCCTATATATTTTTTAACTTTACTTTGGGGTCATCCAGTGTTACTCATCAGTTGAGCAAAACTTGTCTCTATTTTGTACTGTTACTAGTTTGTTGAGTGTCTACAGACACTAAACTGTTTTCACTTTAATTTGACAGTCCTAAGACCTCTCTACTAATGCTTAGTTGAATATCGACTGATAGTTTGTTGAGAATCAACTATTTTCTCTGTTTTGCTCTGTTGATAGTTTGCAGACACTAAACTGTTTTCACTTTAATTTGACAGTCCTAAGACCTTTCTACTAATGCTTAGTTAAACATCGACTGATAGTTTGTTGAGAATCAACTGATAGTCAACCATTTTCTCTGTTTTCCTCTGTTAATAGTGTGTAGACACTAAACTGTTTTCACTTTAATTTGACAGTCCCAAGACCTGTCTACTTATGCTAAGTTGAATATTGACTGATAGTTTGTCGACAGTCATATGACAATCAACAGGTAGTCACCTACACAGGGTGCCTATTGATTGATAAAACATTCTCATCTTTATTTTACAATGAACATATATGATCAACAGAGGGTTGAATGTTCATTCATTAGATGTGTTCCTTGTGAGTGGTGGGAAAGTTGATCCATATGAAACGTAAGTTGAGAATTGGTTAATAACAGCAGTTGATAGTCAACTTACTAGAAGTTGACACTCAACTGATAGTTGAATATTTGTAAAGAACATGTAATAAAAAGTACAATGTCTGTTGCAGACTGTTTTTGTAAAAATAAATTAACAAAATAAAATTATTGTATAGTTAACTAACACTTAGTTGAATGCATGTTACATATTTGTTGACAAGCTTTGTTGAGTATCAACTAACGCAATGTTTAATATCAACTAACCATCTACTAATAATGCAACTAATAGTTAACTGACAGTTAGTTGAATGCATGTTACGTGTACAAAACAACATCTACTAAAAATGCAACTTATAGTTAACTAACAGTTGAATGCATTCTAAATATGTATCAACTTAATCACTATTGAATATCAACTAAACATCTACTAATAGTGCAACCTATAGTTAACAGACAGTTAGTTGAATCCTTGTTTTTTATCTGTTGAACAAGCTCTGTTGAATGTCAACTAATCATCTACTAATAGTGCAACTTATGGTTAACTTACAGTTAGTTGAATTCATGTTACGTATCTGTTGAGATATGTAAACTCATTCACTGTTGACAGTCTACTAATCATCTACTAATAGTGCAACTTATGGTTAACTTACAGTTAGTTGAATTCATGTTACGTATCTGTTGAGATATGTAAACTCATTCACTGTTGACATGCAACTGCGTATCAACTGATGGCTTGTTGAGTGTCAACTGTGGACTATCGAACTAAAGTGTTACCAGGAATTTTACCTGGTCCGCCATTGTAGGCACATAAACATTCACCCATGTGTCGCTCTGGCGTGCACCGGCAGTGAGACCATGAGTGCGACGGGTCTCAGTTTGTAGCGTTTTCTCTTGTGATTGGATGAAAATTTTGGGATCCTCCAATAACTGTATTTGCCGATTACATACAGAGCAGCTGACTGAGAGATCGGCTTTATGAAACGTGCATATTATGTAAGTGATCACTGACACTTCACCTTTAAGTAGAGCAAACATAATCTTTTTTTTGCCTTACTGGTTTGTAAGTACATTTGTCCCATTCTCTCCTGTTTGACATGCATCTCGCCGCACACACCTATCTGTCTTGTTTATCTCATTTTCTTGTGTTCTCTCTTTACCTCTCTGCATTTTTGCTGTATTTTGTTAATGCTAATTGCCCTAAGAATAATTCATAAATGTCATTTTTATCCATGTCTTCTTTTTTAAGGATCCCTTGAAAGTGCATGTCAAAAAACAACACAGTTATTTGTGAGAGCTCCTATGGGACATGGCCTGAGTAATTAAATGCAGTTCACAATGGTCTGTGAAGTATTTCAGCAAGTAAGCCTAGATGTAGTATCAGGACACATTACATTTTTCCAGTAAAATAACTTTACACCCACGGTCAAAAATGGTCTGACTGGCCAAAGAACCAATGTGATACCTACAGATAAAATAAAATAGCCATGTCCTCAGGTAAAGTAGCCTGTGCCAAAGCTCTCCGCCACCGTCTTGAGCCCATCTGTTTGTTGTTCTCATTTCTCTTCCCCCATCTCTCTCTCTTCTTCCGCCTATCAAAAGTGAGGACACCGCTGAGGGAGCGGTGACCCATATTACCCAGCAACCGCTTGTGATGAATAGTTTCTGTGCATGTGTGTGTTGATGTTGATGTCAACGTTTTGTAGAGAGAGTGTGCGCTGGACAGAGCTAGTGGACTGGAATGTTTCAATCCTCAAAGGAGATCCTCTTCCATCAACTCAAAACGTGTCAATAATCATGTCTCGCGTGATGATCCCCACACACCATATGTGGCATTAGTGCAGACATATGTGCATGATTGACAGCACCAGATATGTGTTTGCATTCAAACATGTTCATTAATTAAACTGGCATCCAAATCTCTATGCAGGATTATGTTTATGCTGCTCTGGGTGTGAGGCGTTTCACATCACTGACGTGAAAAATGAGCAGATGCAAAGGTCAGCCTGATTGTGGCCCTGGTCATTTAATTACTATGAAACAGCCCTGTCTGTGTGTACATCTACAAATGCACACTTTGCATATTTTTGTTTTGTATAGTTGTAATGATGACCAGGGGTCATGGGCTGGGCAAGGATCGTGTGTGTGTGTGTGTGTGTGTGTGTGTGTGTGTGTGTGTGTGTGTGTTTGTGTTTTTTTTTCTGTGACTGTACATATCTGACATTCTGGCGCTCTTTTCCCTTTTGGCTTCAGAACAAATTGTACTTCAGCAACTTCTTAGGAAGTTGAATCAATCACACATTTTAACAATAAATTTGCAAAGTAGCGTATTTGACCCTCCACAATGAATGCGGATGGATCAAGTTCAAAAGCTTTGCATTTCACTAAGGACGATTGCTTGAAAAATAAAAAAATAGAAAATAAAATGTTGGTCGGGCTCTAGTTATATTTCTACTTCGGAGTCTTATTGTCTGACTAAGGTCTAAGGGCAGACTGTAGCTGTATCCCGTTACAGAGACCGCCTCCTTGGTAGGACGCGGTCTATGAAGGCTATAGCCTATGAAGGCCGATTCGAAGGCCGAACCAGGGCCGAACGAGCGTTGTTAAAGCGTTGTTGGGGCGACTGTGGCTCAGTTGGTAGAGCGGGTCGGCCAATGATCAAAGGGTTGGAGGTTCGATCCCCGCCCTGCCACCTGTGTCATAGTTGTTGTGTCCTTGGGCAAGACACTTCACCCACCTTGCCTCGTGTGAATGTCGATAGTTAGCCTGCTATCGGTGTGTGAATGGTAACGTGTAAATGGGAACAGGTCTCCCTTGCAAAAGAGTCTTCGGACTCAATGGGATATACCTGTATAAATAAAGGTTAAAAAAAAAAAAAAAACGGGACGGTCTCCGCAGGTTTCCGTTTACGAGCATGTCCGGTTTGCGTAACAAGCCGTTACCTTGCGTGACGACAGGCCGCTCCTGTGCTGCCTAGCAACCCTGATAGCTGCCAAAGGAGACAGCCTTGTCAACAGAGGAAAAAAGAAAAAGAAGTTGCCTACCAGACGAAAAGAAGATGGAGCAACACGTTGCTGTTTTGTTATTTTTTATTTTATTGTATGCCATCTCTGAAAAAAACGCAATGAATCATGGGATATGTTGGGCTGCGAAGGATACATCTGATGCAGCCTTCAAAACCGTGAAACGAAGGCTGCATTTCTCGGCCGCATATGAGGAGCCTTGCAAGGAGCCTTGCAAATGGAACAACCTTTGCGCGCCGCTATGACGCAATCGGTCTTCAAATGCAGCCTTCGTAGACCGCAACCCCTGAATCGAGATACAGCCTGTGTCTCAAGGAGAATGGGATGTGAGGTTGCTCATACAAGTGTCCCAAGTGTGATTCAACAAACTCTCTTAACTTCACCCACTTGGGTGCCATCCATTCAAGGGGAGGTGTGTGTTTGTGAAATGTGAACATTTACATAATACTGCTATATAAAGCTACTGGTTTCTCTCCATTTGTATCATTCTGTAAGTTTCATTCACAACATAACCCAACAGTGAAAACAAGTATTTCACACCACAGAGCTTTAGTCTTTATGCTGTACATCAGCAGACAAAAAGTGTTAGATCACTCAAAGCAATTAGAAAATATTTACAGTGCAGATGCCAATGTGTCGTGTCTTCAGAGCAAACTGTGCTGTGACAGTCGAAGACATACAATAGATCTGTTTTGACATGGAGTTAGACAACCATGTCTAAATTGAGAGGCAGTCAAGGGGACATAAAAGGCATATATATATTATTGAGAGGATATAGCCTGCAGTAGTTAATGTTACATTGTCAGGCGCAACAGAGGAAGATGCTGGATGTAAAAACCCTGATGCAGCTGTAGAATTCCCTTATAACTTATATTAGTAACTCTGCCACGATATACCAAAACATTGTATGAAACCTTAAAAGTATCTTACCTAAGTGGTAACCGTAGATGATAATGTTATAGCAAAAGTTGGATGTGTGAGTACAAAGAGGCGAGACAGTGACAGCGAATGTGCACTGGTCATTGCAGTAATCTAGCCTTGTGAGCCATATCTCACAAGCTTATTGCTCTATCCATTTTGACGTCAATGACTAAAGTGGGGACGGCCCCGGTCCGACTGGAGTCTAGATTGACAACTACATCAACCAATCAGGGCTCCTCCCCCATGGAGATTGGAGAAAGGCCAGACTGATCTGTGGGAGAGAAAGTCAGCCCACATGGGAATTATAACATGTGTGCAGTATGCCAATATTGCACATGCTGTTTCCTGCTCCTTCTGATTGGCAGAAACCAATGCATTAGTCTTGAAATTCTCAGACATTTACAACAAGATAGATTTAAGATGTCAAATGCAAACCTTAATGCAGTGTGTTCATGGACGATTTGCTTTTTGTAATCCATTCCATTTATGGGTGTCATGCAGGGCTTGTACTTTAATGAATCATCATTTATCACTGAGATGGACAGGGTTGTAGAAATCATCAGACTGACAGTCATCTTTGTTTTTGTTTGTCTAATTAATTTCCTGCCAATATTATTAATAGCATCATTATGCAGGGTACTAAAGGGCCCATGTTCATTCCATACATCCTTTCCATATAGCAGCCATGGGCTGCTCAACAGCAAGGCTCAGCCATGGGCCTAAATCAAGGGTTACAAGAGTATGACTTGTCTTCTGAAAAAGCCATCTTTGATGTCAAGTAGGGTAGGGTTGTATTAGCTCCCCCTGTGTGGCTAAGCATAAAGCCTATGCAATTGTATAGTGTGCAACTATGCACAGAGGTAAATGGCTCTGCCAATTAAACATAGACGAGAGGTCGGAGGAACAACTTCAGCTCCAACATATACCAACAATTACGTCATAGACTCAGTAAAGTGAGTAAAATGACTGCATTACATTAACACTTTCATATTGTAATTAGGGCTGTCAAGCAATTAAAAAAAATAATCTAATTAATTACAGGCTCTGTGATTAATTAATCTAAATTAATCGCATACTTATATGACACTTTTATACATGTTTGTAAACAGCTGTATAGCCTGCTACAGTTTGTTTCTCTGTCTCTCTCTCACGCGCGCTCGCTCTCCGTCTCTCGTAACTTCTGTCTCCTCCCCTCAGCCAGCTTTATACATGAACTAGCGCCAAATTTTCTCCAAAAAACAAGCAGACAAAATTACGACTTTCCATCTCCCACAACAGACAGCGCTGCACTGCCACCATTTCGTAGCCTACTCATAGGCAAAAATATTGACACAAACACACACACACACGGGGCGGGTGCTAGACAGCTAGCAAACAAAATTGGAGGAAGATTGAGCGATAGGCCTACTGTTTTGAACCTAGCCTACATTGTTGCACCCACTAAATCAATAATGCACGGACACTGCGGAGAATTAAGTAAGATGTCTTCCTACCTTCATGCATCCCATAAACCGTCCATAGAGCCTTCGAGTCGGCCCCTTTCCCCTGCTTCTCTCTTTACCTTTCTCCCTTTAACCCATGCGCCCGGCCCGGCGAGCTACAGGTGCAGCTCTGCACCACTTTTGCACCGGTCAAAGGGCATTATAGAAGTGCGATTAATCTGCGTTAATTTTTTTAATCTCGTTAATTTTTCTTTGATTAATTAATCAAAATTAACGCGTTAATTTGACAGCCCAAATTGTAATACATTATAACTGTTTCAGGTATGAATACAAATCTGAATTTGACCCAAACAGATAAACAGACAAAGGGGTTATCATGAGTTAAAGACCTAGGACTTGTTGAATTAATTTTGTTGAATGCCTTTAAGTCGAAAATGAAGGAAATTGAGCTAGACTCTCTAAGATGTCAGTGTTTTAAATAGTTTTTTTTCCTGGTTACAGAAATGGGCCTATTTAAGATTGTTGCAGTGTGAATTGATTTGCTTTAATTTTTTGTGCTTTTTTAATTTGGTCCCTATGTGTTTGTCTGTAACTGTGGTTCATTGTGCTGCTGCCTGTCTTGGCCAGGTCACCTTTGAAAAAGAGATTTTCAATCTCAATAGGTTTTTTCCTGGTTAAATAAAGGTTAAATAATAATTTTAAAAAAAGGATTTATTTATCAAAACCAGAGTGAATTGGAGAAAGGCGGATCAGCTTGGAGCCGCAATGGAGTTGTGAGGCTTGAGCTGTGCGGAGCAGGCAGGTGACGGCTCAGGGAATTGGAAATGAACAGACAGGCAGATGAGCAGTGAACGATGGTCCTGACGGAACAGAGCACCACAGTTGGTAAGCACAACATTCACAAGGGGAAAAAAAACTCAAACCACTAGATACTGCGTGGACCACTACCACTTGGTTTGGCCAACCATCTGGCGATGAGTGAATGAAGCAGAGTGGTTTTACTTTCTGTCGTTGGCTGCTCAGATTATGAGAAAAAGCTGAGCTGGCTAGACGTGTGTTGGAAGCACACGCCACTCACACAGAGACACGCAGGGTAAAGGGTAAATAAGGGAAACCCTAGGGCAGCTAGGAACTGTGGTAATACATTGCTTTGTCCCTTTTGCAAACACGGTAGGATGGAGTGTATTCTGTTTGATTGTGATTCAATCCCGCTTCTTTTCCTAATGTTCCTTACTGTTCTTGTGGTCAAAGAACTAGAACAGATTGTCAGAGCAATGCAATGTCACACCTTGTTGTTTAGGATACAAGTTCCGCATGCTTGTGTATGTGTTTGTGTTTCTGCTCAAGTCTGTCTAAGTATAAAATGGAGAAAATGTGTGCGTCTGTGGATCCTAGTATTTGTGGACAGACTCATGTCAAACTTGTTGGTCTGAGCGGTGTAGGTGTTTTTGTGGAATCTTAGTAAGATTAAGAATTTGCTGTGATAGTCTGATTAATGACCCAGAGACCGACTTTAAACAGCAGGCGACAGGATGAGGGCATGGACACCTTATCTTCTTCCCATCCTCCCTCTTTCATTGGATCTATTATCTTCCTGTTCTCCCTTTCCCTCTCTTTTGTGTTATATCCTTTAGTGAGATCAAACTGCATCTATCATGTGTTCCATTGTGCTGTGTTGAATACACAGATTGCACAACTTGATTGTAAATGTTTTTGTTTGTACTTCAGACGGTATGTTATACTACTCTTACAATAGGCATGTCAGGCTATACTGAGAACAATCGATTATTTAATTTTCTCCAACATATCAACTTCTCATATTGCATTTCTTAATTTACAAGGACCACTGATTCAACTGTGTTACTGTTACTTTGCCATGCAAAATGTATATGGCATGAACTTACTATATGCACACAGATGTGTTTTCAAGTCGCACACATCATGTTAAAATCCAAAATCTTCTTGCATTAACTCAAACTTTCTTGATGTTTGTTGTCCTTTGATGTGATCTATCTGACTCTTTGTAACAGTCCTCTGTTTCCTGCTTCTTTTCTCTCTCTTCCTTCTGTCACCCATTGTCTTCAACGGATAATTGCGGATGGCCCCAGTTCCAACTGGGACTCATCAGTGTTGAAAGTGAAACGCATAGTGAAGTGAAATGCCTGAGGAAGCAAGGTAAATCATTTCACCAGACAGCAGTTTACCTGTTGATGTCACTAGAAGATTGGAAATAAATGGGCCGTTGTCCTTTCTTCTTCTTCAGATCGAGCCTAATGTGTGCAGCCGAGGACTCTGGTTACCAGGACAGCGTGTGTGCTTGTCTATAACAAAGTGTGTGTGCGCATGTGTGTGTAGAGATGTGTATGTCAGTGTGTAATTATGTTGAGGTGGCCCACGGATAAGTGCTTGTGGCAGTTTGTGATTACCGTTTGCTCCTTTCTTTCCATCCTTTGTACCCCTCTGCTCCCTCCACTCAATTACCCAATGTTAGTACACACGGGTGTGCGCACATTTTTTTATCTTAAGTTGTCCACAGGGTCCACCCTCATAACCACTGTTTGAAGATCAAAGATGCCATTTTGTGTCTTTGAACGCAAGAGATTCCCTCCCGTACCAACATCTGTTTAGATTCTCATGCAGTATGTTTTTCATTGTAGACTGGATTCGGAATGGGTAAAAAAGTACTGTACTGTTCACCTTAAATTGTGAAAAATGTACTGACGTAACTCACGGAAGGTTTAAACAATTGACAGAATTTTCTGAAAATTGTCAAAATAAAATAATTTGTTCTTGTTTGTTGGCCCTTTCTGCAACACTTTGTGTGGATAATACAATCCAACCAGTTACATCAGAAAAAGGCAGGGAGAAATTCATTCATGCGTCCTCACACGATTTGGTAACACCAGAGTCTTTGGGTCGGAAAACTTCTTTGTCCTGTGTCATGTTCAAAATCCAATATCCAATCTCCCTCCATGTTGGGCTCTCCAGTTCTCTCCATTCCATTTTCCGGTAACACTTTATAATAACTAGCCGTTGTAACTCGTTAATAGATCATTAGTAAACTCTTAATTAATGATTATTAATGATTTGTTTAATAATTGAATCAGTTCATCTGGGAGGTAATCCGAGATACCGACGAGGCTGAAATAGGCTATAGACTATACACAGTGCATGGGCAACTGAGGGCAGCCCCATTTTCAAATATTTTTAAATAAACTCAATACACACTGTGCATGCCATGGACTTGAACGTGACGTGATCAGTTAATCTCGGATTACCTCCCAGATGAACTGATTCAATTATTAAGCTATTAACTATCTACCATTGTTATAAATCCTTAACAAACTGCTAACAAACACTTAAGAAATCATTAATAATCATTAATTAAGAGTTTACTAATGATCTATTAACAAGTTACAACGGATAGTTATTATAAAGTGTTACCCATTTTCCCTAAACATATATACAGTATACTAAAATATATGCAATATACTGAATATATATGTGCGTGTGTGTGTGTGTCACAGCAGAGCAGCAGTTGAGTAGGGGAGAACGGGGCAATTTGTCACACGGGTAGGTTGTCACAATCGTTATATCTCGGAACCAGAAGGCGCTGTCTGTTACATTTTGGTATGTAAATATCCACACCTGGGATCAGAGGTCACCTACATAGTCTTCCTTGGAGTTAGACTGCTGCATTTGAGGTGAGAGGACTGTTAGTGTTTTTCATGTCAAATTGAAAATATTTCGCTCCTTAGTATTTTTCTTTTAGGCTTTTACACAATGGGTTTATAACAAAACACTTTTTACCCTAAACAAGTGTGAAGGGTAAGCTATATCTTAGATTGTTTTTAGCAAGCTAATTAGTTGTCAGATGGTTGTTGGCCTTGATGCTAGTAATAAATTCAAGTTGGGGTTGGTCGTCACAATTTTTGGGGGGTTGGTTGTCACATGTTATCCAAAGGGTGCAGTCAGGAAAGGAACCCAATAACAAAAGGAAATGTCAAGTTGTATCCTCACTGACACCCCAGAGAAGGAGAGAATTGAGCAGGAAAGGAAGCTAGCATGCAAAAGAGAAAAAGGGCAACAAAATCAAAACGACCCAGTGCATCCCAAACTAGACTAGTTGCCAAGGCTACAGCACCCCAGTGCACTCCACCCCAGCTGGGGAAGAATAAACAGAAGAGAAAGAGACAGGAGGTGGAATCTTCATCAGATGAAGAGGATAGTTTGTGTTTGGTTTGTATGGAAACACACAATCTCTGCTTAGTTAGAGTGAGCAGACCCTACATTTGCCATCACTGTAACTCAGATAGTGAATGTGTGTATCCTAGTTGAGTAGGCTATTATTGTTAGACCTATTTGTTTTGTTCTTTATGTTGTTACATACAGTAGGTTGGTCTTAATATGGATTTTCTTTTTTTAATTCCTTGCTCATTTTGTGTTAAGATGCATAAAGTTGTGTAGGCCTATTTCAACTTGACAATGAAATTAAACTTTCAAACGTAGTTCTTCTTTCTTGCCTTATTGAGTGTCTTTGATGGTAAATTTCTTCTTTATTACAATAAGTTAGAAAAAGTGAGGGGTTCACATTTCAAGCCAACACTACGCTTCAATTTAATGTAGGAATGACTATTGAAAGATGTTTAGGTGATGAGCAATTCTCTGTAGAGTAAAAAGTGTGCCAACTTACCCCGGTCTCCCCTACTGCAATATTTGTCCTGCTTACAAGAATTTAAGTTACTGTATCACTGTAGTTCTGTATTGTATATTTCAGCATGGTGAATGGATGGATACATGGGCACTAAGCTTGTCAAAGAAAATGTAATCCAGTCCTCCCCTCTTAGTTTTTCATTGTCAATGTCACCTTTCTGCTCTTTTCTTTAGTACACTGTTGAAAAGATGAGAGAGTAAAATCCTTAGTCCAAAAAATGAATCCTCGATTTCCTGGAACCCACAAACGGTCAGTCATCCAAGGGCAACCAATTATGCACATACACACTGGCTGGATCAGTATCACACAGAAACACACATTGCCAGGTTGTGTTTAAATGTGTATGCATACAGTGAAATTTGAAGTCCTTCAGAATAGATTACGGTTTCAATAAGGCAAGTGATGGAGAGAAAAGTGTAGTGGCGGTGGATTCCTGTATGTCTTGTAGCATCATGACCTCTCTTTGACATTTGATTTGATTTGATTTGATTCAATTTATTTCAGACATATCAACATACAAAACAAAATGAAAAGCATGGAAATACAATAAACAAAATTTATGTTTTCACAAAAAAATAAATAAATAAAAGAAAATAAAAGAAAACAAATTATCTATATTGCTGAGATATGCCTGAAAAGGAGCAGGAAGAAGTATACACTTATTTAATCCTACCCCTTTTCCATAGTAAAAAAATAAAAAAATAAAAATATTTATTAAATTAAAAAAAAATTAAAATTAAAATTATATTCGCTACTCTTAATCCATATATTCTCTGTACAATTGGTGATACTATATTTGCCATTTACGACTATTCATACATACATACAACTTAATATACTAAAAAAAAAAATATATATATATATATATTTTATATATTTATACAATGCATATATCTATATTTATATTTATAAACAATCAATATTTATAAACGATCAATATATCCATATCTAGATACATATCTATACAATCAGTATATATATCCATATAATTATAATTTCCTTCTTACTTCACACCCTCATCCCTGTACCTTTTGAAAATCATTGCTTTGAACCTTTTTTTAAACTGGATCATGTTTGGACATTGCTTTAGCTCCATGCTCATCCCATTACACAGTTTCACACCCCCAATTGAGATGCAATGACATTTTAAAGTCATGCGTACCGCCAGTGTCTTAAAGTTTAACTGTTGCCTCAGATTGTAACCCCCCCTCTCGGTCAAAAAAAAGTTTTTGAATGTTACCTGGTAGGAGATTATTTCTAGCTTTGAACATGATTTGTGCTACTTGATATTCAACCGGGTCATTGAACTTTATGATACGGGAATGTAAAAAGAGGAGGTTGGTGTGATCATAATATCCAGCTTTATTGATTATTCTTATGGCTCATTTTTGTATTGTGACTAATGGCAGCAGTGAGCTTTTGTAAGTGGTCCCCCAGACCTCCACACAGTAATTTAAATAAGGTAAGATCATTGTGCAATAAAGAATATGCAATGATTTTTGATCCAATAAATGCTTTGCTTTACACAGGACTAATAAGCTTCATGACAGTTTAGATTTAACATGTTTTATGTGAGGTTTCCAGCTGAGCTTATGGTCTATTGTCACACCAAGGAATTTATTTACATACACTCTTTCAATATTAACACCGTCAATCATAACATTTACGTCATTATTTAAATTACAATTTCCAAACAACATGATTTTTGTTTTACTTAGATTCAATGACAATTTATTATTGTCAAACCACTTTTTTAATTTGCTCATTTCAGTTGTAATTAACTCGAGAAGCTGCTGCAAGTCCTCTCCCGTACAACAAATATTAGTGTTGTCTGCAAATAACACGAATTGTAAAATCTTTTGATGTTTTGCATATATCATTAATGTAGAGAAAAAAAAGAATTGGCCCTAATACTGACCCCTGGGGGACCCCACAGGCAATGTCCAAACAAGATGACATATGTTCACCCATCTTCACAAACTGTTGCCTGTTCTGTAAATAGCTCCTCAGCCAGTTTAATACAACCCCCCTGATACCATACCGTTCTAATTTATTGATTAATCTGTCATGATTTATGGTATCAAATGCTTTTTTGAGATCAATAAAAACACCGGCTGCATAATTCTTTTGGTCCAGGGAATTTGATATATTTTCAATTAGCTCAATGAGAGCTAATGAAGTGGATCGGTTAGGTCTGAAGTATCTTACTCTCTTACTGCATCCATGCATATGGATGTATGTTTCTTGCATCCTCTTTTCAACGTGCATCCATTAATTCTGTCAAATTATGAAATATTATGTTTGAAAAACTCAAATGTTTTATTCTGTGTGACATGTTTGCAGTCTGAGCTGATTTATCAGTGCATAACTTAATCTATTTCAAAGTAAAAATCGGTAGAAATCGGAATAAGGATGAAAATCCATAAATAATTCTACTTTGAATGTGTTAACCATAATCGGATGCTGAGTACTGTATGTTTATGCTGTCTTAATTCTTGTGGCAGTGGCTGGTTACTGTGTTATCTGTCTTGTATTTTCCACCATGTTGTAGTCTTATGCTTTGAATAATGCCAGTAGCTAGATAGCATGTATTTGAACTGTTGCAATGTCAGTGAATGGTGCGCTTCAGTCCTCCTTTTGTCCATACGGAAAAAAATGACACCAAACAAAAAGTCAAACAAGTTACTCAAAGATTACGATTATTTCAAATGGTGGAAACAACAAAAGGTTAAACCATGATTCAAACTCGTCACAGATGTTGCAGGGCTGCTGACAGACAGGTACAACTGCAAGTGGCATTTATACAACTTGCTTAACAGCTACATGTTACACGTTACAATTCATCTAATCCCCTTTACTTTTTTCACGAGAGGAATCATTTAATTAATACTAAATATTAATTTTAAAAAGATGGATTTCCATTCAAATCTAATGATCTGAAGTTTTTGTTGGAATGTTCTACAGTCATCTGGTATTTAGGTTGTCTTTATGCTTAAAATAGCCTTCAGAAATCAGTGTATTCCCAAAAGTAAACTTGTATGCGATATTGAAATACATACAAATCCTTTAAACAAAGCTTAACAAAAAAACTAAAAGGTAATAAATCATGCACATAATATGTATGTATTGTGTGTAGTATCACCCAAAACATTATTGCATATAGGCTCTGATAATCTTCCATCAATGCTTTAGGCATAATTTGCTTTCTTGTACATAGTTTCAATGATTTGTGGGGGAAAACAGCCTATTTTTTTAACAATTGTGGACAGACAAACTGAAACAAGGCGGAAATGAGAGTGTCTGTGATTCCATGCTAACGTATAGCCTCAAGACATTGCACTGAATGGGAGTGTGACTTTGACATGTTTTTAACAACAATATGCATGCCATTTTTTGTTATTGCCAAGGGTCATGCAGTACCAAGTCAAATTCAGGAAGCACAGCCCATGACACACATCTCATGCTCGGGGTAGGTTAACAGCTCGAAAAAGAAACGCACACAAAAGTAATTGGAGTGATGCAGCAAAAGCTTCCAGTCAAAATTAATTATATTTCTGACAATTATGCCCTGCGTTATAAAATCCCAAATTCAAAGTTTGAATATTGTTCCAGTTATGTACTTGAATGTGGTAAAATAGGTCAGATTATTTTCCAGATCATTATTATTATACCATCATCTATCCACAGTTTAATTGGAGGCACCAGGTTCATATTCACATTACTTCATTTGTATATATCGATTGGATTTGCAGTAAGAAAAGAGGATAACCATACATCTTAAAACACATTGGACAAAGCACAGACATCAGACAAACATGAAAACATGGAAAAGAGTTTAGGAATGCAATGATCAGGAACTACAGAGGGAAAATATCCCATTTAAAAATAATAATATATACCCCCTCAAATGAACGGGTAAAATACAGGTACAAATAAATCAATTAAACGGTTCTACTATAGCATTTGAGCAATGTTGCTACATCTTTTTCAACTGAGTGACGGCTGCTATTCAAAGCCATTCGTTTTACACCTTGAGACTATAAACCTCCATCCAGAGAGGAGTGCTTTAACTGCCTGGTATATAGGGACATGGGTTAAGCTGTGAGTCACCAATCAATCCAATCCACAAGACCATTTAACAATTTGCTTCAAAGAGTTTCTGTTCCTTAAAGATATGTTTTCAAACCGTTATACCAAATAAATATTATACAAATCGATTAAATGAAAGCATGATGAAATATCGTCTTAATGGTTTTGTCGGTTTAGAAAAAGTTAGGTCAGTTAAGAAAGTTCCAGAAATCTCAGACGTTCCACAAATGCAGGTGTCGCTTTTTTGCACACTGTTTCACAGTTATGTATTGAGTCAATGATTTCCCCAAGGTAAGATTGCACACATTCACAGACATCAATTATGTCTGCAGTTTTAGACATGTTAAGTGAAAATAGGACTAACACCGCTTGACAAACTTGTTGATGAACGGGCTGTGGTTGGTTGCAATGTTCCGGAGCCGACTAACCATTAAATCTGCAAAATGGTCCTATTTTCAAACCTGTTCTGACAATTTGTTTGACGGAGGATGAATGATATGAGTGAAATATTATATACAACCTTGTGGGGATCCAATGCAGAAGTAAACTTGGTAGACATAATTCCAAGAAATTCAAAGACAAGTCTAGAGTAAAACCCATTTCCCCTCTGGGTCTTAACAAAGTAAGAGTAGTCAAGCAAAGTGACTGTAGCATACACCTCTGTTGTGTCTGTAAGAAAACTGCATGGGTTCAACGACATTTGGGGGCAACTGGATTTTGGTGCAGGGACTACCACGGCATCCCTCCATACATCAGGTGCATGCTGTGCTTGTAAAGATGTATTAAAGATCTAGTGGAGTACACAACTGTCGTTTTGCACAAGATTTACGAAAGCAACCTTTGATGCTTTCAGACCCATGATTCCTGTTTACTCCAACTGAAAGGAAGGCAGCGGTACTCAAAGCTTGAGGGTTAAGCATAAACCTCTTAAAGGCAAGATAAACTGGATTGTAATCCAGAACACTGTCAAAATCAGCTAATATCTACTCACCATCTGCTGTATGTCCTTTGTGTGTAGACTCTGAAAGAAAGTCGGTTGTTTACACACAGCGACAGCTCAGCAAACATCATCTTAAAAACTGTCTAAAAGTGTGCCAAATGATCGGACAATTAGTGTGCCTTTAAGCCAGAAGAGCAAAGGTGTGTGTGACAAACTGTGAACAAAGCATGATAGTCGTTTCAGAGGAGTTTTGCTACAAAACCAGAAGAGCTGTAAATTTGTGATCTGGTCGATGTTATTGATGTGGCACTTGTAGCGCACCACAAGCCTTAAAAGGTTGTTTGACAAAAGATGTGTCAAGCCAGACAAAACAGGTGTATGCTAGAATTCTGGAGAGGGGAAGATAAGTGGATGGTTGAAAGAGGTGGATGTCACAGGAATAACTTAAACTCCTACATACTGTTTGGCCTCTACATCCCAGAGAAGGGCATCTATGCTAAGTTCCTTCAGCAAGCAAGCCATGGCACAATTACAAGCACACACTCAAACGGGAAACTCTTCTCACCTCTTTCTTCCTGAGAGGTTCTTTCCTTAAAATTACACACCCCATATTCAGACACACTCGAAGGGTTTTGCACAGAGGCAGAGGGGCATGCTCCTCCAGTCACACACACACACACACACTTTCGGATATTAGACACTCAACACAATTCTTCCACTTTGGCTTTGTGTGTTCTATTATTCCTTACTTCTTTTCCCACTTTTCCCCAGCACTCTTTGGAAACCTTTGCTCGGGGAGACTAAATCTGTAATCAGCTTAGTCGTGTTGATGCATCAGACATTTTTAATCAGCGGTATTGAAAAGAGAGCAGCTCAACGCTAAGGCACTTGGCAAAAGCAATGCACTGGGGGGAGAGGAGGAGAGGATGGAAAGATGAAGAGAGGACAGCGCATATTTGTTGTTTTTCTTAACGCTGTATCTACTTATTGATTAGTTTAGAAAAAATAAATATTTACAAGGTTGGAGAACTCCAGCACTGCACTTTGTAATTATTTAAATAGACTCCCTTTTTAAGACGCTAGTGAAAAAAAGGCCACACATTGGATTTTCAGAAGGAGGGGGATTTTAGAATGGCACTGTAATCAACCAAGTTTACCCTGAATTGGAGCTGTTAATGATTGAATCAGATAGTGTAGCCATTTTTTGGATCTGAAACTTTCCTCTTAAGATGTAAACATACTCAAAAAAAGCAATCTGACCATTGCATTTTGATTGTGTTTTGTTGGAATGTAAAGATGCACCCCTCACTTGCTGAATGAAAAAAAAAAATATCCATAATCATTTCCACATTTATCACATATTCAAACAAAAATAATAATTAATACAAAAAAATACTCCTTTGATGCATGGGGAGTCAACAGTGAGTCAAGCAAATGCCTTTTGCATTGTAAATGCAGAAGGAGGTAATAGAACCGCCAGAGCAATACAGCTCCTCTCACGCTTCAAATAGCATCACAGAGATCTAATTTCACTGAGAGGAAAAGATTCATCATTTAAGCTATCCATACATTCCATCTCTTTTTATCCAGACCCACACAGTAGATAAGCTGGCTCTCTTTATCTCAAAAAAGTTGTACTAATTGACATGTGCTTTAATGTAAGCAAATGCACCATGATAAACTGCACGCGCAAAATAATCCAATTCCTGAAAGCGTTTTGGGTTTATTTTATACAATGCCAGATGGGGCAAATGAAATCAGTGGTAAGCAATGCCTTTCCACAAACAATTGGTCGAGCGAATTCTCGACTTTGTTGCCATCAAATCATTGCAGGAGAAGGCACAACAAGATGACATAATGAAAGTAGCACCATAATGTAGAACAATGAGGGAGGTATGGCATGTATATGTGTTCCATGTCATCATTCAAGAAAAGAAACAATCTTAAGTCTACAAGCTTTCGTCTCTCCCGTGTAGCAAAACTTTATGTATGTTCTTGATTAATTTGCCAAGTCTATTTTCATCTCACTTTTTCACATTTTGCTTTTCATTATTATAGCAACATTTGAACCTAAGCCAATAATTATAAGAAGTGTTTTGCGATATTTCACCAGTGAATAATACAAAAAAAACATGTTAAGTATTTTCCTGTAATTTATTTAATAATTGTTTTTCCTGGGTTTTTATTTTTTATTTTGTCTCTGTAAATCCCTTTGTGAACCTAAATAAGTGAAGCTAAAATAACCAAGCTCATGCCTGAAATTGCTTGGAGGGAGGTTAGACGCTGGCATTTTCCTAAAAGATTACAGGCCTGCAAAAATGCATTGTTATGAAAATAAAATCCGAAATGGTGGAAGGGAATTAATTAATTCAGTAAATCATAATTCATTCATGCATGCATGAAAACTACTATTTATTATTTAATTATTTACTTAATTATTTACTTTAATTCATTGAAGGGGTTCTCAGGTTTTCAGAAAGGTGCATAGAGGTGAAGAGAAATAGAGAAGTTTTTTTTTCAATTACTTTGGGAGTCTCTAGTCACACCATGGACCCATTTTGATGCTGAAAAACCATGAAGTATAATAAGTGATGGTTGACATGTATAGTAAATAAGGTGAAGGAGGCAGGGGTGGCACAATATCCCTGTTACTGTACCTGATGGGTGATGTAGGGATTAATTGGGAAAGCATACCACTTGAAAAAGAAAACAAAAATACTTCAAAGTATCAGTAACTCAAATGAATGTAATAATAATCAGACCACGCATTAATTTAACATGGATGAATACCTACGCCCAGTTTGAGGCCACTAAAGCATGCAGTGTTCCTTACATTGCCATTGATAATCTCCCACTGCTGACAAATGAACAACAACATTTCAAAAGTATAGTTGTAGGTGGAACAGAGACCTTACGTCCCCTGATTATCCACTGATTTTCCAAAACAGAAAAAAAACTTTTCTACAGAACAAGGTCAAGCTAGCAGTTAATCTTTGTCCTAGTGTGTTTTTGAGGTAGCGCTTGGTCTCCAACATTGTAAACTCCAAATCCCTGGAAGACAAATGTTTGTATCACCCTTGGTTATCGTCCATTAAAAGCATTGAGTGGTAGTAATATAGTAATAATTCAGCACAAATGCATGCCTTCAACCTCCACCAACCTGTCCCCGATTGACACAATTAACCACACACGTAACATCACTACTTTTCAGAGACATACATCTAAACACTGAGACATCATACACACCTTGCTGCAACCATCGGATCACTTTGTATTCTGCCACCAGGCCTTCCAATGTCCACAAATCTTGTTAGAAATATTGTGTATTTGTGAATGACAGATAATAGAGGATCCATACTGTGCAGAGCAACCAGTAAAGGCTCTGAAAGATTAAAAAAACTATCAGCATTATCTGAATACTGAACATAAATGAGATGTACTGATCTGTAATTATATTCTTGTGGAGTCCACACCTGAAATGAAACCCACCGTATAAATGGTTCTGTTCTATAATTATCCTCATCATTTGAGCCCAAATGATTTTCACTGTGGTCTGAGGGAAGCAATTTGACCGCTTTGCGTGTGAGGTTCAAATCTCTCTCTGGACTTCACTCAAGGGCAATTTTCATCGGGTGTGCAAACCAATCCTCTGTGTCGGCTTTCATAATCTCTCTCTGGCAATGAAACAGGCCACTCTGACTCAGTCAAAATCACCATCTCATAGCATACCAACACAGGGAGTGTTTCTACCAGTTTAGTCCCCCTCAAACACACACCACCAATACATATATTTCTGATACTAGAACAACTCTCGATTGACCAATATCCCGCCTGTGCTCTGCCATTTTAAGCTGGAAGCTTTGGTTAACCATTTTTCACAACCTTCTAAACACTGCCTCCAGCTCACGAACATAATTTTGAAAATGCAAAAAGAAGAGCAAACAGGAAATTAATTTTTTCAATTTCCCTGAAGAGAGAAATATAGACAGGAAGATATAATAATAAAAAACACTTATATGGCGAATTGTTAGAGTTTTAGAAGTGACACATCCACCTTCGCCCTCACAAAACAAGATTGAAATAATAAAAGTCCTATTGTGTTGTGTGAGTACACAGCCCAGTGCTACAACGTCATTCTGTATTTTCAAATTGTGAATGTCTGTCCTTGAAGGTGAAAGAGTGTGAGAAGACCTCACGTAATTCTTATAACAGAAAAAAAACCTGCGCTAAGAGAAAAGTTGAAAATCAGGAAAATGAGACATTTCACTTTCAAGACAAAGTTGTATTTGCTTGTCCTTCACCATGGCAATAGATAATCCAAATACCCCCATGATGTAGCTAACAGTGTGCATGAAAAGGATTTTTTTTAAACATTTCTGGGAACTTTTTCAATTTCCATGGGATGATGCTATTATGTTTTTTTCCGTTGCCACTCATCAGTAGTCTGATGAAAGACGGCTGCCTCTCCTTCTATCATTCAGTGCCACCAAATCCCTTCTCATAATGAAAGCATTCAGTCTTTCATTACCCTTCATGTGTGTCCCCACTCCCTTTATCATGTGTTTTTCTCTTTTCCAAGACGTGCATCTTTGTCTCTCTTTTGTCTGCATGGAAATTGTTCATCCTCCCTTTCTTTTCACACTTGAAATTGTTCGTCACCCCTGCCTACTACATAAGTTTGTTCCTCGCCCCTTTCTGGAGCTGAATCCTTTTGGCACAGCTCTTGTATACCAAATATCTCTTCAATCTCACACCAATATTTTTTTCCTGCTTTCCTAGCATCTCTGCAGCCTATGCCCGCATCTCTTTCTCCTGTATGTCCTTCATTTTTTCTCTGTTTCTCTTTAGCTGTCTGGATTTGTCCTTCCCCTAATCACCTGTCTCATTTGAATGATGGGTGTCTCAGTCTCAGCTGACAGCCGAGGTCAGACACATTCCGGCTTTGCCATTGTGCTAAACAGCCTTTTCTGGTTATGTCCGGGGAGTGTCTGAAAAAGGCTTCTCTGCCATAGGGATTCACCAACTGAGAGCTGCTTTTCCATGGCCATACTGATTATGGACACGGTTAGTTACATATCCTGAATAAAACCCTTGAAAGTGTTTCAGGTTTTTGGCCGATGTACAAGAGATCCAAACTCAATTGAAAGTGAAAGAAGTTTCCATTCTTCTTGATAGAGATGTTTTGAAAGGGTTTAAGGGGGGACAAGTTTACACAGTACTTATGTAGTAATCCATGCTATTAATCGTACGGCTTAAATGATTTACATTTGTCTGAAAATGTCTGAACATTAAACAACTTTCCATTGCTTTTTGTTTTAACAATATACTGTAGTCCAAAACCCAAACATATTGAGTTTATATCCATATATGACCAAACAGTATTGAATCCTTACAATAACATAACAGAAACCATTCATATTCTTTTTTTAAAAAGGAGCTAATTTCTTCACCTCTAACACCATTCACCCCTGTCACAATAGTGGCAGTCCCTCAGATCCAAGCGAATATCAGATATAAGGAGCCATTTATGGTGGGTTAGGCACCCAGAAATAATGCCGACGGGGGGGGGGGCGGCTTATTTTGTTGTCGATAGGAAAAGCTGACCGCTTGAGACACTGGGGCAGAAAAGAAACCAGGTGTCTCTCAGTTGGCCTGCATCAGGGAGGGAACTGACAAATGTTTGTCATAAAAAGCTACTCATGACTGGACACAGATAAACAACAATGTGCCACTGCATTCCACGGTCATGAAACATATTAATTGTATGCTGATGTCAGCTGATAAAAAAAAAATTGAGTTCAAAATACATTTATTCAACCTATTTAACCAGAGGAAGAAACACAATAGTATGAACCACAAAAGCTTTATTTTTCTGTAAAACTATTATTTTTCCATTTAAAATGTTTTAAATGCGAACAATTTTCAAGGACTGATTTTCTGGAAAAGTCCCCACATGTTTCCCTCATGTGAATCCATTGTTGTTAGTGTCTCAAGCTCCTTCACTCTCTCAATGTGTTCTGCCATGAATACACCTGGGGGTCGGTAATAATAATCTCACATGACACACAGTGGGAGGTGTTGTCCTCATAATTAATAAAGCTGTCACTGTCTTGTGCATTAATCACAATTCACCCTTGCTATCTGTCAAAGTGTTTCAGAACGAAAAGGTGACAATGACAAGGAGTCAAAACAACTAACCTCATGTGAAGCAGCTGTAAATGTTCATTATATATATATACAAATGATGTTTAAGTAAATCACAGTCAAACAACACCCTAAATAATGCTTTGCATCAACTACAAACTCCTTGGTAAATAAAACAGTAGATTTGCTCCTTTTTTGTGATTTCAAAGAGGTCTCCAAGACAAAAACTGATGTGGCCACATGATTGTCCCTCCCTAGTATTGCGCTTTGTCTGCCTAAACTGTGGCACATGGCAAGCCACCAAAATACAGAAGAGATGCAGCCAAGGACTAAAACCCTGCTGTCGCTCAGTGTAATTCCCACTTGAGGAGTGATCACAAAGGTTAAACAGCTATCTACTGTTTTTGTTTCTTCGTTGAGCTTTTCTCGATCCCTGTGGTCAATACATGAGAGGGGCATCACTTTAACTTACCAGAGATGCTCAGCCAGGGCAGAAATGACTTATGGGATGTATCCTCTTTTCCATCCTTTCCTTTTTACATTGTCAGCCACTTTAACATTTTAAATGCAAAGTGTTTCCTTAAGTTGATGTGCGTACGTTTGTGTAGGGTTGTTTGTGTTTATTTGTGGTGGGGAAGGGTAGTGATCCAAATAGATTATGACAACAGTAATTGCTTGGCATTTAACAACAGGTTCATTTTGGGAGAAACAATGTAGTATTTTAACACATAAAAGTATACTGTATACAAAAGGTAGAAAATAGCATGTTAGTCATGTCAAAGGTCAAATAGTAAACCCAACCCCCTCCCACACAATCACTTTGTACGCATATGCTCAAACATTGTAATTACTTTTGCACCAGAGGATTTTTTAAACGCCATACAAGGTCATTCAACCCAATCAGTTCATTTCTCTCCAACATCTCATTAGCTCTTTGTATCAACTCTTTGACCTTTGCATGGCGACACTGTTTATGATCACATTACTGTCTTCAATGGCAGAACGAGGAACAACAACACAGCTTGCCAAACTGAAACACATCCTATGAAAATAATAAATAATTAACCAAGCACTGATGACAACTATGAGATTGTTTGGCATTGACACCACAACAAGTTTGTTTTCGGATGATTAATAGCACTTGTCTATGAAAAGACTGACTGGCGACAATTCACACAACCAAAACGATGCCAGAAAAGTTGACAAACCAAGTGTTACTGGGCTCATGTCTTCAAAAGCTAGATGAAAACGGTTTCCTTCTGCAAGAAGACGTTGACCATTGCATGTCTCAGAAAATGTCTGATCATAGAAAGGAAAATGTATATAAGATACTGATTTTGCTCAATGAGATCTTTTTGAAGATTAAAATTTTCGAAAACTAATTCCCACCAACTTCCAATAATCATAATAACCAGAAATACATGCTTTGTCTCCCTCCCCACATATAAATGATACTGCTGTGTAAAACATGGAGGAAGAACAATTGATTGTGTTTAAAGAAGTATATGTGTATGATCGAAGAAAAGCATACTAATCAGTCAAAAGTATACATTATACTTTTATAGAATACCAAACTGTTTAACCATCATTTTATCCACATCAATTAATGGTCACTTCATAATAATTGATGATCAATACGTAATGCAACAAATCATTACAAATCCAAAAAATCCCTGATTGTCCGTCTACTAGTAGATATGACACATTATTCCATCAGACATACTTGTCAAATTTCTCCAATCCGATTTGGCAAAATACATTCACTCTGTATGTACTGGGTATATAACTACAGATAGTTAATCCCAATTTTGGAGAAAAAAAAAAGGCATATCAAACTGAAAACATGGTAGACTAACAAATTTACCAAATTCCCACATCATAACATAAGCTACTGTGTGGATTTAGTGCATTATACATGTATATCTGCGAGAGAAGAAAACAATCAGGGCAGTTTGAATTTAGGCATCTGAAAATATCATTCAGAGCTGGGGAGCATATAGCAGCAGTATCTCTAAATGAAGTAATCACTCAATAAATACAAACAAATTACTTGGGTATAACTTTAACTAAACTGGACACCCAATATTTTAAAATAAATGTATTTGAAAATACAAATATTCAGTAATAAAATAAAATGGTTGCAATAAAAGTAAAGGCCAAGTTTTTTTTCATAGTCTGTCCACTATTTTTTGTGAAAAATGTTGTACTGTTCAGTGCATGGAAGTATGAAAACTAGCAGTTCTCTTCACTCTATAGACAGAACAAAGTTACAGCCAATAACAGGAGGACAAATGTGTAATGGCAGCGGACTACAATCCCATTTGCCTTTTCACAAGCCAGCAGATCATCTGTGGAGAGAGAGAGACAGACATAGATAATCTATTTTCACTTAGGGATTGGTCGATGTAAGATGTCATGTATGATACGATATGTAACTGAAGGCAAACAATAGACAGTGGTTTGTTTGATAGCAAAAAAACTATGTACAGTGTGTGTGTGTGCGTTGGGTTTGTATGTGTGAATAATGACCTCAGAGGAGAGGTGTATACGTATTATTCACCCTGCGTGTGAACAGTGTTCACTGGAGTGATGACCGACCCTCCTTTCCTCCCACTCAGACCTCCAGAAATGTGGTGAGGGGGAGCAAGCAGGGATACAAATCTCCTCCACAGGCTAAACAAGACAAAACGCCTCCTTGGCACAGCCTGACGCAATGCCTCCTACTACATATAGTTATATAGAGCTCTGTGTATGTGTGAGTCAAAGATGGAGATAGATAGATAGATAGATAGATAGATAGATAGATAGATAGATAGATAGATAGATAGATAGATAGATAGATAGATAGATAGACAGACAGACAGACAGATAGATAGATAGATGCAGCGCATGTATGTGTTTGTGTCTAACCTGAGACTTTCTCTATTTTTGGTAGTAATTTGTTCCAGAAGTAACACACTTCAGCCATCAACGTCCTCTTTTGTTGGGTGAGGTTTTGGTTCAGAGTGACATACTCATGATGTTCGGGGGTGAACACGGGCCAGTCAACTCCATCAATGCTTGGATTCCTGACAAAAAGAGAAGCCGATCGAAACAATGCATCAGTGTCATGAGGGTACCCACAAAGCTTGAGTGAGTAATTGTGTATCTGATTATGCCTACCCTGTCCGGGCAAAGTTGGCCCAGTGTTTCATAAACCTCCTAGTCATGTTTACTTCATTCTTTGTGTATCCCAAGGACACATTCAGAGGCATTCCGAAGACAAATTCTATCTCATAGCCATGCATTACTCCCATCCATTCTGGCCAAGGATTGATGGAAGACCGGTGGTCAAATGAATAAAAGAAAGTCTTACCACCATGTTGTGAGTACCTAGGGGGAGAAAAAAAAGACATGGCACAATGCCGCAGTGGCCAATCAAATCAAAATGTACCTGGACTTTTTTGGTAGACAACTTTTAAAAAAGTGTACAACATTTCTATTTCACTTGTGCTAATCATGAAGAAATATTAAATGATTGACAGTGTCGTGGCTTTCAAGATATAAACTCAAACTCATGAATGACTTAAACTGGACATTGTGCATTGTATTCTACTCTCTCACTAGTGCCTAAAATAATGATACAATGATTAAAATATTTGTCACATACAAAGCCAATTTGAGGCTTTTTATGTTTGAGTAGCTTTGAGTTAAACCTAATGTGGCTTCCTCCTAAGGACATGCTTACAGAGTGCTGTGGAATAATTGTAAGATTTAAACATACAATATATAGATTAAAATACCATTATTATTTAATAAAGAATATGTATTCTTATTCTTAAAAAAATATATACAAGTATCATTGTTCACCATCCTGATGGCCTGTGTAGATGAGCTTTTTCTTTCCTTCTGTCTCTCTGTATTGGACTACAGAGGAATTTACTGAAGCATATAAACTGTAATAATCAATTACAGGGGTTGTAATATTCCTTCATAACACTGCTAGCTCTGGTTCTACACATTCTGGTGTGTACACATGATCAACATGACCCCACCAATGCAGTTTTTCTAATGACAGGCTCCATGACTCTATTGTTTACTTGTATTGCCATAACCTATTGCCTTTCATTACTTTCACCTTGTTTGTTTTATTTTGTTATTAAGTGGCAATATAAACAATCAACTTTAGTTGAACCTCAAAATGTCTCCTTTACCTGTGGGCAAACTCTGGCACACTACAGAACATCATGTCTCCAGTCAGACTACCCAGAAGGTCACGGTTTTTCATCCTGCTGTTCTCATCTGTCCAATCTGTGTACTGGTAAATGGCTGCTTCTCTTACGACTTCACTTGCGTTTGCCATTACCATGGCCACGCCATTCAGGAACTGCTCCCTGGTGATAAGACTCGGGCCACTCATGCTGAATCCGGGCACTCCATACACAAGGAAATAGGTCCCTTCGTCCTTGTTTAGGCCAAATAGTACCTCTTTATTGGAGAGTTTACTTCTAGTCAGCAATATCTGAAGGGGAAAACAAAAAATGGTTTGGAGAATGTAAATAAAAATGACACTAATGTTGCAATCTCCTCTTGCAATAGTTTTGTTTTGAGAGTAATAGCAAATAGGATAGCAGTTAGACAGTGAGTTTAGTTTTGATAATAGGGTGAAAAGAGGTCAAAGTTTGTTCAAAGTAAGTTTGTAATACTTATGCTTGTAACCAGTTCACAGCATATCGTATGCATGGCAACTGGTAAATATACTAAATAGAATGCATATTCTAGAGAAATAGCTTCCGGCTATTGACATAAGCTTCATCAGCAAATTGAGGTAAGATAGTGAAATAGAGTAAAATGTATGCATAAAACACACTAAGGCATATGCAATGGGCATATTCGCACATAAACACATCTCTACATATCCACCAATCCACCCACCCAGCCACACACGCAGAGACACGTACTTCGACTTCATCTGGTAAGAAGTCTCCATCAACATGAGGGGCGAAGGGTATGGCTATAAATGTGGTCTGTGTCAAAACATCAAATTGCTTGGATATGATAGTCCCTGGATCAGCCCGCTGCAGACACGCTTCCAGATCAGCTGGTGGAGACTTGGGACACCCCAGTGACGTCGCCAGCTTTGTGGATCTTGGTGTCGATGAAGAGAGAGAGAGAGGGCGCGAGGAAATCAGAAAGACAGGGAATGAGGTTGAGAAGGTGAATAACTGTCAAAACATATGTGTGACGGCATAAGAGTGAAAAGATGAGCGACTACATAAATTCAACATTGATGCACCCTGTAAGGGGTTAATGTTTTTCATTATGTAACCATGATCCAAAATAAGCTGATACATGACGTGTCGTTTAAAACTATGTGTGCTGGGATCGTCATGGCCAGAAGTGACCTGGTCAGAACATACTGCCATGCCCCAGCTGGGATAAACAAACAAGCTCTCAGAGACATTAGTCAATCATTAGTTGTAACGCACACACAAATCCATGTCTGTATGCACCATGTACTGAATAAAAGAGCCGGCAAGGAGTAGAATTGACAGAGTTGGTTCCGGATTGGCGACGTAACACCAGTTGCGCCTTACCTCTCTCCTTGTCGTAAGGCAAGTAACATGATCCTTTGGTCTCACGCTATCATTGTGTCTGTCTCATTTGTCTGACTGAACTAGCACGTGGTTTCCTTGTCTTACAAGCAAGTTGGATAAACCTAACATCTGGTCCTTACGAGCCGGAGCCCAATAGATCGCCGACCAAGGAGAGGAAGGAGAGGACGCACCGAAGTCTGTCGACGGCCAGAGTCCAGTGACTCTGAGGAAAAACTGGGGCCGAATTCATCTCCAGCCGGTGTTTTAGCAGTCCTCACCCCCCCTCTCGTTGGGCGACGATTGACGGGATCCAGACCAAGCCAGACACACCGATATACGGTGAGATACAAATTCAGATCTGTGAAATATAAATGAAAGCCGCCCTAAAGAGGAAGGAGGTTACAGGTCGCTCCACCTTTAAGGAGGTTACAGGTCGCTCCACCTTTGAAGGAGGTTACAGGTGTGTGGCTACCAGGGTACAGGGAACGTTACACTTTAATTAAACACCTTCCCAGCACTGGTGTGTACAACCTAAGAAATTGAACGAGCGCTATATGAAATTCAGATCTGTGAATGAATGTTGAGAAGAATGAGTGTTGAGAAATAAATGTCACCAGTGGAAGCAGCCAAAAACCTAACGGTATAAACATAACATCTGTGGCCAGTTGAAGTACGCAAAGTGGTGAATTGTTCTGAAAAACGCCTAGTTTTGTAAGAACACATAGATTTGTTGATTTTGTATTTTAAAAATTAAAATACTCGTAAAATGGATAATGATAGGATAGACATAGGCAAGGAAGAGGAGACTGGTAAACAAAAGTCTCCTCCACCTCTTCCTGTGTCTCTTTACATTGATACCCAAAACCCAAGCTCCTCGTCTTCTGTTCTGCTGGCAGGTCCAGAGAATCAGATAACGAACGGTCAGAGAGAAGAAATTAACAGGTCACTGCCAGTCAAAGTAACCCCCCCTTATACAGATGATCAACTATCTGACTACATTGCTAAACGTCTTGCAGATTTTAGAGCTAAATATAAAACCGATCTAGAATTGCAAACAGACAACTCCGTTTCATATAGCACTTCCACTGATTCGGAAGATGATAATGAAACTGATGATCAGGATGATGGCTGGATGGTTATACCTGTGATCATTTCCGACCTCAAATTTGATCCAGGCCCCCATCGTGAACAGTAAAGAGAAAGGTGGTGGCCAAAGAGATGAATAAGAGAATGTTGTGGATAGATGAAGAGAGAGCAAGCCAATATGGCAAGCCACAGCACGAGCCCAGACAGGATAGCTGAGTATGAAGAATTGGAAAAAAATTGGAAAAGGTTTCTTAAATAGGAAGTATATTGAATATTTTAAATTGACAAGATAAAATTATAATTATAAACCAAAGACATTATGATTAGGTTTTTATTTTATTTTATGTGTGAAATTGGTCTTCAAAGAGCAAAGTGTTTACCCCATTTCAACTTTGTCTCTCCAAACTGTTTAATAAATAAAGAAGAATAAAAAAGATTTTATTTTAAAACCCTCCCCTTGTGATCAGAGAAGCATCTGTGAAGCAATTGTTTGTGCATATGCAGACAGAAAACCAAACGGAAATGGATAGAAGAACGAGCCATACTTGGAGAAGATAAAGAATTATATAATTAATTAAAAAAAAAATAGTGATTAGGATGAGTCATGGGTCGAAACAATGACTCAAAAGTAGGGAACATGTCTCTATGGTAACAAATATATTCCATACGGGCATACAACTGTACACAATTTCAAAAAGCTTTTGTGTAGAGTATGTATATCTGATTGAGGACGTCGAAACATGTGATAATGCAGAACCAGAGAGCAAATAAACTGCCAAGATTTTCCTATGTCCTAGGAAGCTGCATTGGACGAGCTGTTGCCAGGGGGCAAAGTGCAAAGTTGGAGCTGCACACATTGGGAAGGCCCTGCCCTACTGACAAACTTCCAACTACAGCCAAGTCAAAAGAACTACAATATCCAAGTCACCCACTACAGGAAGACGTGGAACATTCCTGACAAGAGCGAACATACACAGCCCATCGAAGCTACGTTACACCAGCTCAACTGGAGGACATCTCTGGTGGCTCTACTGTAGTTCGTATCCCTGATTAGTGTGAAGGTGAAAAAAACAACGGAAGCCCTTTGCAAACGGACATGCCGCAACGGTACCTACAAGGTTCAAAGAACCACAACATGTTTCGGACACAAAGGCCTGGTACAAATATGCCTCAGTACCAGCCAACGCTACAAAAGAAAATGGATTATTACGTCTACACTAACATACCAACATCAGCTGATTCACACACGAACCAACAGACAGACTGTGTGATCTCATGAAGACCCGCCCCCTAGAGAATGGGACAATCACTGGAATGAATAAAGACGGAAGATAATCAATGTCCAATGCCCCTGAAAACTGCTAAAATGTTGTAATATGGTTAATAATGGAAAAAAGTGGGAAATGTAAGGGGTTAATGTTTTTCATTATGTAACCATGATCCAAAATAAGCTGATACATGACGTGTCGTTTAAAACTATGTGTGCTGGGATCGTCATGGCCAGAAGTGACCTGGTCAGAACATACTGCCATGCCCCAGCTGGGATAAACAAACAAGCTCTCAGAGACATTAGTCAATCATTAGTTGTAACGCACACACAAATCCATGTCTGTATGCACCATGTACTGAATAAAAGAGCCGGCAAGGAGTAGAATTGACAGAGTTGGTTCCGGATTGGTGACGTAACACCAGTTGCGCCTTACCTCTCTCCTTGTCGTAAGGCAAGTAACATGATCCTTTGGTCTCACGCTATCATTGTGTCTGTCTCATTTGTCTGACTGAACTAGCACGTGGTTTCCTTGTCTTACAAGCAAGTTGGATAAACCTAACACACCCCTACCTGTGCCAGGCCTCAGTCCGGCTGATTGTAGCCCAGGGAGCATTAGGAGAGCCGCTCTGCATCACAGCCCTTTGAAACAAAGCGCTGCTGCCCGGCGAGATCAGCTGGAAGCCTACAGATGCTGAGCCAGCGCTTTCACCAAACAGAGTCACCTGAAAACAACAGCAGCAAAATCACAGGCCAATAGCTTGTTTTATCGTGTGATTAGACAGATATTGATTGATCTTAATGTGAGATAGAAAACCTTCTTTACCTTTGATGAATCGCCCCCAAATGCAGCGATATTATTGGCTACCCACTGCAGGGCCAAGCGCTGGTCCAGCAGGCCCGCATTGCCCCGGATGTTCTTGTTGTCAGGAAGAGACAGGAAACCCAAAGCTCCCAGTCTGTTGTACATGAACACAAGAATTAAGAAGAAATAACGGTGACAGCATGGACTGAAGATAAATTCCACATGTATTAATGCTTGTAGAGTCTGCAGTAATCTAAATAAGTAAAGAGGGGTACTGCATATACCAGCGATAAGTCATTTCCTGTTTACAAATTCCTTTGCACTGCTCCAAAGCAGCAAACATTTCTGATGACTTTATTCTGGTACCACTTCAACAAGTGTATGTGAGATGTTAGTGTCACAATATGTAGATGCTCTTATGTTCACCTTACACCATTGCAAATAGTCAATGAGCTTCCAGTTTCATAGATAACTGTAACTAAAACCAATCATTACAATTGTGTTTTATTTCCTGTTTTGGTCACTTCTTACCTGTAATTCATTGACACCACAATGACCCCTTCAGTTTTAGCCAAGAAGCGACCATCATAAAGGTCCAGAGAGGACGTTCCTGTATTGAACCCGCCCCCATAGATCCAGACAAGGACAGGAGCCGGTCCTGAGTTCTGAGGCTGGCTTTTGTTGAAACGTGGGGACCAGACATTTATGTACAGACAGTCCTCACTCAGAGGAGTGTTTGGGTTCCACATCTCTACACCTTCGAACCCTGGAGAAAATGACCATATTAATCAATGTCAATAGTGAGTGCTTTAGGGACTATAGTCTAGTAATCAATACATACAAACATTATTAGATATTAACTGAAGCTACGCTTCAATTTGATTTACTCACATAGTCTTTTATTACAGCTCTCAAACAGTTACAGAGGCAGTACATCAGTACATCCCTGGTTGGTTTTCCTCTTAATGAGCATTGCTTCGTATGAAGCAGAAACAGCCTTCTGATTGTATAGCTATATATGGGAGTACTGTATCTATATTTGTACGAGTATATACTGTCTGTTAATATATACTAGTGCAGTACCCATTCAAAAAACTTTGAAATCAATCAAGGATGTACACCTTTGTGCCGTGCCCAAGCAATATCCGGAAGCTCAGGCCGATCTGACTAAAACTCAGATATGCGAGTCACAGACAGACACACACACACACACAGACAGACGTTTATTGCTTGATAGATAGATAGATAGATACACAGTGTATACTGTATATATATATATATATATATATATATATATATATATATATATATATATATATAGGGAGAGAAATGGGTTGGGGTATTTTCTCTGTGTATGCCTGGCACTGTTCCTAGCTGGCTTCCAAACAACTCGTAACAGGTGACAATGTCTATAAATAGCTGTTTGACCCACCCCCAAGATGTATTGAATGTAATGTAATGAGTGGACGCTATCACATTGCGTCGTGCGAAGCGTAGGATCCAAGGTTTTCAGAAGCTGCTATTTAAATATATTGGCCTCTGCTGCACATCAATTTGACCCCCTTTTCGAGTGAATCCCCTAATTGTATAGAAGTTCATGTTCTACAGGAAAATAAAATGTGTGTGATGATTCATTTCTTTAGCTTCTATCCAGTACCTCCTGCCAAACTCTATTGGCTCACAATGAGAATATGACTCATTAGAGGCATCAAATATAATCCCAATGGTCAGCTGACTATTTGACCATGCACATTTGCACACTACAGCTGACACTAAAAGTAAGAAATTCAATTGTCAAGTGGTCGTTGCTCAATGTCAAGTGAGTGAGGAACAATCAAGTAATGAGTCAAAACACTACTACTCTGATGCTTGACATAATTATATAATTTATGTGCATATTAATTCAAAGTAAATATGTTTTTGCTTCAACATAATAAATTGTGTTCAGAATATATGATGCCAAAAATATTAACTGGGCACAAATGAAAATGTGTTAAAATAAATAATAAATTATATACAATTTAAAAAAAAAGTAATATCAGGCCTCACATGCTCTGTAATAATGACGGAGGTGTTTTTGGCAGGGATGCACCACAAAAAGAAGACTTGGATCACCCATATCACATTTAAACATCACAGTATAAGGCACATGGATCCTACCTGGGAGGGATGTATCACGCATCTGGTAACAGGAACTTCCAAATTTGGTAGCATCCTTCACACCGTCCCATCCCTCCACTGGCTCTGGATGTCTGAATCGTAGTTTGCCCACGGGTGGTTTCCCATAGGGAATTCCAAGAAATGCTCTTACATCACCACCCAGCACTGACAGCAACTTCCCTCGAACTTTCCCATGTTTAGTGTTGATTACAAGTTCATCTTGAGTCGCGGGTAATGCAGACGAGAAAAGTGGCAAAAGAAGAAGAATAAACTGACAGACTGTCGCCATGGGAAATCCTGGGGGGAGACAAATATATTGTATAACGTACACCTGCCAGCCAATCAGAATATTAAGTAAATAAATGTATACAGTATGTATTCAGTATACTATTTATTTAAACATACATGAGAGAGAGAGATGTTTTGAGTATTTTCTCTGTATATGCCTGGCACTGGTAACAGGCTTCCAAAACAACCCCAAGCAGGTGGCTGTATCTATATATAGCTCTGTGATTATGACCAAGCCCCATTCCATTTTTTTTTTTTTTTTTGGGGGGGGGGGCAAGGCCAGGCCTGTATTAAAACATGTAGGCCTGTGTGTAATTATGAATGCATAAGGAGATGAATGTCCTTGCTAAACTACTCAAAATGGTTTCTCACCATCCACATCCAAGCTTGTTATACAACACCAATAAAACATCCAACACAGTGATAAATCATCCAATCACTCCCATACTGTGTGGGTGCATTTATGACATGTTGCCATATAATTTCCACCCCCCTCTGAATTTCGTATCTTTAGTTAGAACATTTCAGAGTCATCGCTTATTCAAACATCTCTTCACTTGAACTCCTTTGGTGCGCCGACGCAATTTGGTCTTCCGAGTATTTACGCACCAGACAGATTCGTCTCCAAAGTCCGCAATGTTACAATTTAAAAGTGCAGTCCATCGGTTTTGCACATGACGATAATTGCAATAGTCGTAATGGCAACTATTCAGCCAGTTAAGCCTCTTTTTCCCCCCTCGGGTTGGGCTTTGAAACATAAAACTTAAAACAAAACTAAGGCCATGCGTTAAAAAGATGAGATAAAATGTTTTTGAAAAGCATCAGACACGGACAGCGTAACAAACCGACACTGTTGATTTTAGTGGTTTCCAATACAACGGAATTCTACAGATCGGCGGACCCAACAAGTGTGACACTTTAAACGCGTTTATCATAATCATCGAGTATTTAGAAACAACAGGGCCGCGTTACTTAGGAACAGCACACACACTGAATACAAAGCTTTTGCAATAAAAGCCAGAAACATTGATTGGACGAGGAAATGCGCACACGGGAAAGACACGCACACACACACAGATATCAATACAAACGAATAATGCTACACAAAAAAATACATAGGCTATCCTGGTAGTAAATTTACCAATAACAATTGATAAAATAAATAAATAAAAAGTGTCCGAGTGACGTCTTACCTTGTCAGCTGGCAGAAAACAATGTCTGGAAAACAATAAGGAGACGTTTAATGGAATGAACAAGGTGTGGAAAGAGTTCCCGTCTGCAGATTTGGCTCTGTCCGCCACCCACGCCCACAACCACAACTAGGCTACTTCTACAATAATCATAATGAATAATAACAGACCCTGAATCAGTTCAATTGCAGAAGTTGACTTTGGGCAGCAGGGGGTGTCGTTTCACCTCCCTAGGCGCAGGGTGAATGCCGAGAGGTCAGGGGCGTTGGGGGTACACAATAATAATCTATAATGCTCTGTTTTGCCAATAATGGCTGCTGTTGATGACCATTAGAATGCAAGTTCTCCCAACTCTCCTATTTTATTTTATTTTTTTGACGGATCTTTTCCTCAAAATCAATCCTTACTTTTGCAACATATTATAATCAATATATAATTATAATAATTGATGTCCATAAATTAATAACTTCAAAATGCCCTATTCCCTAAGGATTTTTTGTATTTATTTTGACTGTATTTCTGTGTGTCAGTATCTGTCACACTGTTTCCCCATCTTTCAACATTGCAACCAGGGGCCTCTACGGATTCTCTTTTTTGCATAGGAAATTTCCTTTCCTAACAAGATGACCCGGAAGTACTTGGCGGATATGTGGTTCGAATTCTAGGGCCTATCCGAATAGTCCAATCTCCTAACCTATAAGCCTCCTTTCCTATACCTTAACCCCTAAACGTCATCGGGGTTAAGGAGAGATGAACGGTAGGTGCTTCCTATCGAACATAGGAAAAGACAGCACTGTTTCAAAAGAATTCGACTCCACGGGCCAATCCGAATAGTCTTTTTTGCATAGGAAATTTCCTTTCCTATCGAGATGACCCGGAAGTACTCGGCGGATAGGTGATCCGAATTCTCAAAATGCTTAGGAAAGGCATAGGAAAGGAGCCTCGATTCATCCTTTAACCCTCCTTTAGCATAGGTTACTCCGGACCAACCTATGCGAAAGGAAAGGAGATAGTGGTATCCCATAATCCTTTACGGCGGCAAGATTTAAAGCAACAGGCCACCGCCGGAGTTTACCGACTCTACACGAATAGGAACGAGAGGTAAAACAGAAGAGAGGAGAAGAGAGGACAATTTAACTCGGCTAAAACAAAATACCCCCTCCCCCATAAAGATAATAAAGAACTCATAAAAGACCAACATCATAATAGTTATTTTCGTAGCACATAATTTACACCATAAGAAAATAAAATACCAACTTCACATTTAATGAAGTTACTGGGGGCAGTTCATTTCAACATCAACATAAGCGTAGCCTCTTTTTATTCCACATGTGAATTGGGATGTATGGGAGTGATTCTCACTCTGTTGGCGACAACCTGATTAAAATCAATATGAAAAGAACGCATGGATCAAACGAGCGCTTGTTGTAGTCAATTTTTGGAGAATAGGCTATAGTGTAGTTTCACGCTAGTGACTCACGTCAGCAATACTCGCCGTCGCGCAATGACGTCGGTTAGGAAAAGTGGGGCCAATCCCAATAGTCCAATCTCCTAACCTATAAGCCTCCTTTCCTATACCTTAACCCCTAAACGTCATCGGGGTTAATGAGAGATGAAAGGTGCTTCCTATCGAACATAGGAAAAGACAGCACGGGTTCAAATGAATTCGACTCCACTTTTCCTAACCGACGTCATTGCGCGATGGCGAGTATTGCTGACGTGAGTCACTAGCGTGAAACTACACTATAGCCTATTCTCCAAAAATTGACTACAACAAGCGCTCGTTTGATCCATGCGTTCTTTTCATATTGATTTTAATCATGTTGTCGCCAACAGAGTGAGAATCACTCCCAAATATCCCAATTCACATGTGGAATAAAAAGAGGCTACACTTATGTTGATGTTGAAATGAACTGCCCCCAGTAACTTCATTAAATGTGAAGTTGGTATTTTATTTTCTTATGGTGTAAATTATGTGCTACGAAAATAACTATTATGATGTTGGTCTTTTATGAGTTCTTTATTATCTTTAGCTTGTGTGTGTGTGTGTGGGGGGGGGGGATTTTGTTTTAGCCGAGTTAAATCTTCCTCTCTTCTCCTCTCCTCTCTTCTGTTTTACCTCTCGTTCGTATTCGTGTAGAGTCGGTAAACTCCGGCGGTGGCCTGTTGCTTTAAATCTTGCCGCCGTAAAGGATTATGGGATACCACTATCTCCTTTCCTTTAGCATAGGTTGGTCCGGAGTAACCTATGCTAAAGGAGGGTTAAAGGATGAATCGAGGCTCCTTTCCTATGCCTTTCCTAAGCATTTTGAGAATTCGGATCACCTATCTGCCGAGTACTTCCGGGTCATCTCGATAGGAAAGGAAATTTCCTATGCTAAAAATACTATTCGGATAGGCCCCTAGAAATGCTTAGGAAAGGAGCCCCGATGCATCCTTTAACCCTCCTTTAGCATAGGTTAATCCTGACCAACCTTTACGAAAGGAAAGGAGATAGTGGTATCCCGTAATCCTTTACGGTGGCAATATTGAAAGCATCAGGCCACCGACTACACAAACAAGAGACGCGGTAAAACCAAAACAGAAGAGAGGAGAAGAGAAGAGAGGAAATTTAACTCGACTACAAAAAAAATACCCCCCCCCCATAAAGATAATAAAGAACTCATCAAAGACCAGCATCATAATAGTTATTTTCAGAGCCCATAATTTACACCATTTCAACATCAACATAAGTGTAGCCTCTTTTTTTCATGTGAATTGGCATTAAAGTGGCCTTAAATTTTCCCCTTGGCCAAGTCCGATCTAAGTGATTCTCACTCAGTTGGCGACAACCTGGTTTAAATCAATTTGACAAGAACGCATGGATCGAAAGAGCGCTTGTTGTAGTCCATTTTCGGAAAATAGTGTAGTTTCGCGCTAGAGACTTACGTCAGCAATTACTCGCCGTCGCGCAATGATGTCGGTTAGGAAAAGTGGAGTCGAATTCATTTGAAACAGTGCTGTGTTTTCCTAGTACGAAAGAAAGCACCTATTCATCTCTCCTTGACCCCGATGACGTTTAGGGTTAAGGTATAGTAAAGGAGGCTTAAAGGATAGAAGATTTGACTATTCGTAGAGGCCCCAGGTCCAGCAGTGGAAATACACACCATGAGAGAGCGGGCCATTGGAGGCTGTCTCTTTAAAAAACTCAAATGGCTTAGCTGATCTGGATAGGGAAGTTACTTAAAATATGTTAAACTGAGAGTCAGAGGGGCATGGGGAATGCGTGTGAATCAGCTGGTTAAATATAGTGAATACACTTTATTCCAGACTCAGGTGGTCCATATAAAATACATACAAAACACAGACCATACAAAACAAACAAACACAGCAAGTAGGGTTAAAACACATACAGACATCTATGCCAGTGCTAAGTCAGACAGGCATGTTGTGTCACTTTGTGAAGGTCATAATGACTCCCTTCTTTGACTGAAATATAATTTAATGGATTGTGGAATGCAGACTGACGATGTAAGAAAGTCTATTCTACAAATATAGTATAATATTTATTGACATTGTGAACATTGTGTATTATCTTTGCATAAACACTTCTTGATCTTTTTGAATAACAAACCCACTGTTCAAGATTAAGGACGGTTTACTTGTCATATGCGCAGACATTCTATCAGCAGTCGTTCGAAATTACATCTCAGGCTCCTGTCAACAATACAATATAAAAGAGGAAAATGTAAGAGTAACACAGAAGTGAATAGAACCACCTGAGACCTAAATAACCACAAAGTACAAATACATATACTGCGGTACACGGATTATACTGGACAAGTAATACAATGCTCTACAATTGAATAATTTGAACAACACTACAAAATATAAACATATACCAATTACAAGTTATGCATGTCCTTCTCTCTGTCGCTTTACTTGGTCCACGATCAGTTCTGTGGTTTTGCTGACGTTGAGATGGAGGTTGTTGGCAAAGGGGAGTGTGGGGGGTGAGGGTGAAGGCATTAGCTGTGTGTGTGTGTGTGTGTGTGTGTGTGTGTGTGTTTGCCATGTATGCAAACTCCAGTGAATCAGGGAGGGAGGAGGTGATGGATAACTCGGTAAATGGATTGCAGAATGCAAACTTAGTCATTTGTATTAGGGTTAGAGTTTATTATCTTTTCATGTATATATATATATATATATATATATATATATATATATATACACAGGAAAATATAATACAACATTTTTTTTAAAGTAAGTCAATGTATTGGATAGCTTTGTGTAAGTAAACATGGTCATGGCACACGCATGCAGCAGACAGATTACTAGGGATTTAGACTGTCTACATTATGCTGGTGGTTAAAAGGTTAAAGTGCAGTGTGAGTGCAGGATAGCAAGTGGACAAGAGTTGTTCTATGTGTGTTCAAGTGAGAGCGAGAGAAAGTGGAAGACACAAGATGATAGATTATGCAGCCATTTCATGCTGTAAAATTTCATTTGAAACCCACTTCCAATTCTATCTTAATAAAACACTCAACTGTCTTGCGACCCATTTAGTGTCCCATTGCTCACACACCTACCACCAAGCTCACTCTGTCTTTCTCACTTGCTCGTGCTTTCAGGGACAATTGTAGCCTACACACGTGCACGCTCACTCATGTGCGCACACACACACACACACACACACACACACACACACACACACACAAGAGGTTCTTATCTGGCTGCTGTGTGTCTGAAGTGTTGTTTTTATATTGCAGCCATATTTCATTTTGGCCTAGTTTCTTTAAATTGCCTATGGGGTTTTGTACTGGGAGAGGAGCCATCACATTTATACATGAGATTGAAGGAAGAGAAAGAGAAGTGGGAGACTTGTTTATGTTCCTATACATTTCCTTTGCCTCCGTCTTACTGTCTGTAGGTTACCCCTTCTCCTTTTGTGTTTCAGTTCATTAGTTTTTTTTCTGTCTCTATCCCTCTCTTGTATCTGTCCTTTACACAGCTCACTCTCTCTCTCTCTCTTTTTCTTGCTGTATTATCTGCCTGTGTCTCCCCGAGCAGGTAGCACACAGCAAAGTGGGTGTACAGTAATAGCTATTAGGGCTCACAGGTGAAGTGGGGAATAATACATTAGAACAGAGGAGCAAAGGAGAGGAAGAGGGAAGGCTGGGAAGATGGGGTTCACTCCCTGGATATTACACAGTGGATGCAGTCAATTGTATGAATGTCTTTTAAAGTGTAGAACAAAGTTCAATTTGAAAAACAAAAATAAAGTGTTGAGGGTTGAATTGAAATGTATTGTATAGATAAACAATAAAGTGGTGGGCAGTTTCCCCTTGTGTGCATTTTAACATGCAAATTTCATAAAATAAAATTTGACAACGCCATACGTCACCTTACTTGAGATGAATTGAGCAGAGAGTAAGAGATCGGACTCTCCTCGACACTTTATTTGCTTTCCTGCTGTTGCATCACAACTTTTAGAATGTTTAATGGGACTCATGTGCTGTAACAAATGGTAACTCACTCAAAATGTAGATTTTGTCCACGTGTTCATGTCAGGGAGAGAGAGAGATAGATTGGGGAAAAAATATGATCATTCTGATTCACGTTGACTACTGACAGATGACAGCTGATTTATTGACTTTTGATTTGTTTTACTTTTGATTTGTTTTACTGAGACAAAAAAAAGGTTTTCCCACACACACAAAGATGCCATCTCAAAAGTACACAAGCACAGTATGTCTTCCGCATGCTCAAACATTTGTGAACATGATGCTTCTTGCTTGTGACTTTCAATTTGTTGGAGTAAAAAACTAATTTCAAAATCACTATGGCCTTTGACACAGCAGCTAATTTGCATACAGACCATATCTTTCTGCATGGTGTATGCGTGTCCAAATGTGCTTGTGTTTGTATGTGTGTGATGAAGTGTTTTCTATGCTTGTTTATTCAAATCACGAAACCAATTTATAGCAACTAGGGTTGCAAAATTCCGAAACTTTCCATGGGAATTTATGGGAATTAACGGGAATTTTGGGAATTAACAGGAATAAACGGGAATTTACTAAATTTGAAGCAACCCAAATGCGCCTAATCCTTCTAACTATGTAATTTCATTCCTAGCAAACGTTTTACGGTAGACAGTAAAAAGCAGTGTTTTCAAATAAGTTTTATAGTATTTATGAACATTTAATTTAAAATCTGATTTTATTTAAAGCTTATTGAGACACCTAACTTGATATCATATATTGATTTTTACTAGACCAGGTTTACAGAGGCTTATACATTGATTATAAATATAGTTGTGGAAAAATTGAGCATAATCTTGACTAAAACAACCAGAATTCATGCAAGTTGCACATTGCACACATCTTACTGCAGGGGTACTGAGGCCACGCCCCCTACATGCAATTCCAATAATTCCCTATTTTGAATATTCCCAAAATTCCCGAGCGAAAGCTCCTGTGGAAAGTTTCCGGAAATTTACCGGAAACTTTCCAACCCTTGAATGACTGAATGAATGATTTTATTTGACCATTTTGATATAAAAACATGAACAGCACTCTGTCACACATTAAAATACATAAAATAGCCAGGGATAGACACAAAAAAGCCCGAAGGCTTATTTCCATTGTGGTCCCTGTACACAAAACATACACAAAATATACACATACATAAAAATCACACACACAACAATGACCCCCTTTGCAACCCTAATAGCAACATACATTTCCAGTTCAACATAGACATAAGTGAGACATCAGGTGAATGCAAATCAAGTATAGTTGTTGTGAAATTAAAATGAAGCTTTTCATTTCCAATCTAATCTAAACTTCTAATGGGAACCACTGAAGCCAAATTATATGACATGCTCTTCATATGTCAAGCATAGTTAGGTGTGTGTGTGTGTGTGTGTGTGTGTGTGTGTGTGTGTGCGTGTGTGTGTGTGTGTGTGTGTCTTTAGATCTCCTTGACCTAATGGTTCAGGCAACATGTGTTGTGAATTGTGATACTGTCCACAGCCCTCTGAATTACATTCTAAGTGTTTTTAACTAAAACAGTAACTGTGACACTGTATCAGAAAATTAATCAGCAGGGGTAGAGTCATCATTGAATTACAAATGGCAGGAAATGTTTCAGTAATCAGTAATGCCACAGGAGGTATTTATCATCCGTTGACAAAGGCAAAACACTCGGTCGGACATAACATGACGGGGCCAAAAGTAGGACCTGGATATTTTAGCACATAGAAAAGGGAGTACGGTTGGGGTTTGTTATAAGACAGTAATAGGAGTGAAAACAGCAATTAATTAATGGCATGTTTCCTGCAAACATGTTGAAGGGAAAATTGTTAACCCCTTCAAAAATGTCATACTCAAAGGCGAGCTGAAAAGCGTGCCTGTAGAGACAGGCAATATTTGTAAGAAAATAAAAATATGGGGAAGAAGACATACACTGTAATTTGCTCTCTTTTTCCCCTCCACACAATTGGGTGTGACTGACAGTTTTGTTACCCCCCCCCCCCCCTCTTGATTCCTCTGAATGGAATTGCACAAAGACTATGAGGGACTTTACTCTGAGTAAGCCAAACACATTTGCAAGTAATTAAGCTCTTCAAACCATAACATTAAATACCTTGATTTACTACAACAAAGATTTGTTCCTCCCTTTCTGATAATTTTTCTTTTTTTTAGAATGAATGTCACCATACCATTTGCCATATGCATTTGTACTTATTTTTAAACCAATTAAGTTAATTTTCTTCCACTCGTTTTTTTTAAACCCTTCTTATATTTGAATCTCTACAATGTGACACTAATCTTCTGAGGCCAATCTTTTGGCAGACTTTTCATGTTTATAGTGATATAAATAGGGAGATAGCATTTGTCCGTGAGTGTGTAAGGAAGTATGCAATTATATATAAGTTATGCTATCTATATGTCTGTGTAGTGTATGGTACGTTTTTTGTCCGCCTCCCCTTAAACTGGCACAGTGGTGTAGCAGAGAGAAACTGATCACTCAGCATGACTCCATTAATAAGACTCAAGAGAAGGATCAGTGCTCACCAGTAGCAGCTAAAGGGTCAGCTACACAGAGGTTAGTTGGAGCAACAAGGATGGAAAGACTGGAAGATAAAGGAATGCCAAAATAAACAAAAGGAAGAGAGAGGGAATAGGAAGTTAGGAGAGAGACAAGACACTGAGATAAGGAGGCAATATGGTCCGAGTTGGTGGGAGATACAAAACTGTAAAGGGTCTCATGATGAAACTGACAGAGATATGGAGGACAATGGAGCTGAGGCAGTGAAGGGAAGAAAAACGAGAGACAGAGAGCAGCAACCTTTGGGGAAAAAAAGAAAGAAGGGGTTACACTAGTGGAAAGACAAAATACAGAAATGTTTAGATGTTATTGCATCTATTAAGACCAGAGAAAAGATGATAAGGACATTAGTGTGCGAAAAGAAGGCTATAGTTAAGTTGTGTTACGTATATAGCAGTTCGTAAAGCCACATACTGTATAATGGATAAATATAATAATGTTGACAAATGAAAAATATCAAGTAGCAATTATTTAATGGATTGCCGTTCAACTTGATACAGACATTCACTGTCCCCTAGAGATGTGGCCTGTTGATCTTGATGGTGTCCTGACCTTAACACTGAGACGTTTGTTGTCTTAACTGAATTGCCTCCAAAACTTTTGGCTGTACTCTATGTTTCGAATAGCAAATCCAACTAAGCAACTAAGATGGTAAAAACTGTGAACATCAGCATGTTAACATTGTCATTGTGAGCTCAGTGAGTTAGTATGCAAATGTTAGCAGTTAGCTCAAAGGACAAATTACACAGTAGAATAGCTGTAGACTATTGGAAATGGAGGACATTCATATAAGCACTTAATGCACACACACGCTGTGACCGTCAGGAGCAATTTGGAGTTGTATCACGCCCAAAGATACTTTAACAGGCTGCTGAGGATAGAACTGCAGACAAGTGAATGACCTACTGTGCCACTGTCACCGCAGTTTAACTCTAGTTTAAAATTGTCTTATAGCCTATGGCTGTAAGACAAGATCACTACTCATAGGCTTTGAATTTTTTTTATACACATTGCCGCAGGTTGAAAATACAGGTTGTGCACATTCACATGCACACACATACTCACTACCAGTCTCTCTTTGAATGTTTTATGGTAAATTAATTTGTAAGTCCCTCAGTATGTGCAAGGACACATGGAGTGAGAATCTCAAGTGGGATGCCCGTCTTGCAGTGACAGCACTTTTCTCACACAATTGAAGCTGTGTGCAAGATGCCAGAGTGCATGGATGCATAATGTGTCTTCATTTTAAACCGGGGAGAAATATATATGAAGAATGGAAATATGGGAGGGGAGTGTTTCTCTGTTGCCAACATAGATTTAATTTTTTTTCTATCCTTTTGGAAGGCACTGCTTCTTGCAATTCTGCACAAACCGGGGCTAATTAAATTCACTAGCTGGCTCCTTCCTCCTATTACATCTCTCATTTCATAACCTTGAAATGATTACTTTTTATTTCCTTCTTGTGACACACATATGGTAAACTTTAGGACACGCACACACAGTTAAGAGATGAACCATGAACTAAATTGGAATTATACAATATATTGCATGTGTTTTCTTGTATTGAGTGCATCGCTAGTGTTAAAATCATTTCACACACTATGGTACATTATTGATTATTTCTCTTTAAATTCATGATTGATTTAGCTTAGGTTACAACTTTACTCTCTAATTGCCTGAGCACACTTGGAAAGTGATTTGATTGTTAGACCATGTTGAATTGACTCCATAGTCATTGTTGCTTGAATTATGTTTGGGTTTTTTCTTTTCTTAACAAAGGCTTGCCTTGTTGCAAATAAAACTCAATTTGCTAACCTTGCTGTGCTCTCAAAACCTTGCTGAACCTAGTCACTGGGCATGGACTCAGCACCATGAGGCCATCACCATGTGTGCTCATTATTTGAGAAGACAGGTGTAGGGGTCCAGGCTAAGAGGTTGGCCTTGGCAGAATAGCTCCTGGATTGGCAAGCTGGCTTTGGAGGTGGAATGTCACATAATACATAAACAAGCTGGCTCACAAATGACAAATGTAACATTACGTCTAACTTTACCAACGTTGCAACCGTAACAGTAACAGTATCTAAGCCACATTAGCTTAGCTGGCTGAGCTACATGGACAAACTCCTGATGTGTGCTGCATGTGTTAACATGTAGATCCAGACATTCTCTGGACATTTCTCGCAGTTCATTTGTGAAATGGGGTAGAGCTTCTTAAAGTTAATAGAGTACCTACCACTAATTTAAGTTAACCAGCTAACATCTGCTAACAACAGCATCATGTTAATTTACTGTTAATAAAAGTAATTCATCACATTGGAGCAGACAGAGTTGACCCTTAGCATTTTTGAGTGGAGCCGGACCATGTGTACGCCAAATCACAAGGACTAACAAAACAGAGAAAGAGACTGACATACAGAGGACCACTAGAGACACAGGGAAGGGGAAACACAAGGAATCTTGCTGGGGGACAGCACTGCCATAACACAGCTCACTGTAAAGCTGTGTCTAGTTGAATGCCCACGTCGGCTGTATAGCTGTATGTATGTTTATGTTGTCTTATGAAAGCTCACAGAGCCAACCAACCCACTGCTCTTCTGACCGTCTATGGTTTCGCATTTCAAATGGAAGTTAATAGTAGATTCCGTCTGATTGATTATGTTACATACTAAACTTCCAATAAGTTCATGTGCATGTTCAATGTATCTTCAATATTCAAAGGAACTGAGCCAACTCTCCACATGTACTCTATGCAATTATTGAAATACAGATTCAACTCAGGAGATATTCTATAATTTAGTTTCTCTGTGGCTTTATGTGCACTTAAGCATGAAGGTGTGTGTACACAGTAAGTGTGCAATGAATGGGTGTGTGTGTCCTTGTGAGGTTTAAAGTGTGTGCATAAAGGTCCAATTGGCAGCATTGGTACCCTGACTATGAGCTAATAGACCTATCAAGCGGTCCCCCCAGGTCATTCAAGCCTGTGTAATTGAACCATTGAGGGTATCCACTAACCTGTAACTACAATTTCTCTCTCACACACACTCACATGCACGTTTAGCCCTGTGGCCCAGATCACACAGCCACTCCAGCTGCTTTGTGGGTATAGGCTTTTCTTCACACATCATCCCATTGCCAATTCTCTATCCATCCACTAGCCCATACTTTATTCCTTGAAATTTGTTAACTGGTATCCCTCCTTTTCCCTGGAGTACAATTCCGCAGACATCACTTTGAGCTATGTAACAAGATTGTCCTTTAAACTCCAGTGTTCCATAACCACCATTTTAACTATACAAGCATACACTGTTGTCCTAAACCACTCCTTAAATGACTGTTCATTTATTTAATTTCTTCCAAAACTCCCATCATGCTATGCATTATTATGTGTGTATGTGTGTGAAGGTGACACACTTTGGCCAAGCAGCAAACACAGCGACAGACACAGGAGTGTATCACATTTCATTTATATTTCACTTAGCTGCAGCGACAGCAGCATCTATTGCCCACTAGTAACAATGCAATTAGCAGATATCATTCATTTATGAACTGTTGGCGTTGAGCGGGATATGTCCCATCTTGACTAAAGTTACAGTTGTAAAATATAGAGCAATATTTTGGGAAATAAAACAATACCCTGTCTTTCTTAATGTAATCAACCATGACTCCAAGGCAGTTTCTAACCCAAGCAATTAGAAATTTACACAAACTTAAGATGGAGTGATTTATAATGTTACACATCTTCTACTACAGCATACATTATGTGCATGCTCTGATACATGTATGGCTAACAGTGTCACAAATGTAATGATCACTTAAAAATGTTCCAAGGAACTTTCAGCTTTTGTTAATTCTTGCACCTCCTTTGGACAAAAGCGGTACTTTTCTTTTTACTATGCCAGCTATAGTTCCTCGGTCAGGAAGAACTCCCCTTGCCCTCACCACAAAGCTGTCTGTTAGATGGTGCCTACGAGCTTTAAGCCAGTGTTCCCTTCTAAAAACCTAGCATTGTGTGGAGGCAAAATGGCAAGAGGCTCTCTGTGTCAGATCTCATATCTGGGGTTTGCAAACTTCAATGGGGTGGAGCGCAATGCTGTTGTCCTTTACCATGGCAGGGCTCAACTCGATGATGTGCGGTCTGCCTGGTACCTGCTTCTGTTAAGGGGTTGGGGTATAAGGGAAATAATGTCCTATGAATGACAAGGAGTTGGTGTAATGTGACATGAATTAATGTACTCTATGTCATGTCAATGCATGTGTTGACAATTAACAGACACCTGAAATGTTGGCTTATAATTATTCATCACAGCCATTTACAATAATGAGGACCATCCTACAGTTTTGCCACTGATCTGTTCATCACACAACTCATAAACTTGTTAACCCTTTAAACCTTGAACATTATATTTACAATAAATGCCACCAGTGATTTTATAGTGTCAACAGTCCGAACCAGTAGTTGTGGAGTGTGCAGACAAGATGTTCCTACGTTTTTTTTTTGTCAGTTTCCCAAAACAAATGGTTTGTTGGTCTTCCGTGCAATGGTTGAAGTTGCATGAATCTCACATTGTCTGTGACATCCCCCAAGCACAGAGCCGGCCCGAGGCATAAGCAAACTAAGCGGTTGCTTGGGGCCCCCGACCGCCAAGGGGGCCCCTTCCAAAACATTTTTATTTTTTTGAGTTTGTGTGTTTGATATTCACATCATATTATGCAAATTTAATTCATCATACAAAAAAGCAATACAATGTTTTGGTCTAGATAATTAATAGCCTAATAATTGCATCAGTTTATCTGGGAGGTAATCCGAAATTAACTGATCATGTCACGTTCACATTGTTAGGAAAAATAAACGCTAATTTGTATGATGTTATGCCCCCCCATTAATATGCATTTACTCTTGTATAATCAATTTAAACAAGTTGTTTATTCTTTACATTTGACTTTAGTAAATGTTCTCACTCAACATTTCTTGGTGCTCTGGAGACATGAGGTAGAACAGCAATAAATCTCTTGTTGTAAAACTTTACGATGTTTCCCCATAAGATAAGCCTAGAGGGCAAGGCGATGTATCTGTTTAATAACAAAGGTCTTCAAGGCTGGGAAGTTTGACTTTACCCCACATAGGTTCATGAAGAGATGGCCAGGATGGGGGATGATCCCTGAAATCTGCCTGACAACAACATTCGACCAATCAGTAGACATGTTAGACAATATAATACTATGATGTAGAGAAGGACTTCACTTCTTCCTGCTTTTCTGTCTTGTCAACCTGCCTTGTCAATTTACTCAAATAAAATATGGAGGCCTAGATCCTGGATTTTTACACCTTTGTCCATAGTAATTTTTCCTTCATAAATAGGCATTTTTACACGTACCTTTCAACATCCATGCACAGTGTGTATTGAGTTAATTTAAAAACCATTGGAAATGGGGCTGCCCTCAGTTGCCCATGCACTGTGTATAGTCTATAGCCTATTTCAGCCTCGTCTGTAAAAAAAGAAAGCTGTACAACAGAGCTCTTCTGCTTCGTTCCTTTCACTGCATTTAAATCTATCCATTATATTACAGAGAAATATGCCCAGTAAAAGAAATAGAGCTCCAAGCCCATCCCAGAAGACCCTCCATAATATTTTATTTTAAATTAATATTTGTATGTAAAATCCATGTGCCTTTCTTCAATAGTTTCTAATTCATCCGACACAGTCTCCAAATTATTTGTTCACACAAAATTTCTCAGATTTAGCCTCTTAATTTGTCTCTCAAATTGCACCAGATTCATGCATTTCACTTTAAAAACTTAAAAAAAAATCTCCCGGGGGGGCATACCCCCGGAACCCCCTAGAAGGGTCGGGATCCCAGCTGTCATATATTTTCACCCATCTGGACATTGGATGCACTAGCAGAAAACACTGTGGGGATAACATTTAACAATGGGCAATAATTTGGGCAGCGCTACGATTGGAGAGGTGCCCCCTGATCATATTCCGCTTAGGGCACCATGAAGGCTTGGGCCGGCTCTGCCCAAGCATATCAATCTGCCTACCAGAGGGCACAGCCTGTTTAAAACCAAAAGGTCATATCCCGTTCAGACTGACATAGGGACATGTTTCAAATTTTAATTTGCAGTCAACCTAAATATATCCACCTAACCTGCCTTCTCAACCCGTTTCATGTCTGGTCCAAAGGCATTGTAATGTAGAAATAAGTTAAATGATATATGGTCAACCTTCTTGTATAAAAGCAACATACAGTATGCTATTAGTTCAGATTCCAATGAACATACGCAATCGGATTGAGTATGTTCAACCTGGCTCAACGGTGTGCAACAATAAGGGGAGGCCAGACATGGTCTTGAATAAACATAGGACATTTAATAAAGGATAATGTGAAATAACTAAACACAAAGGAAAAACTGCTGCTGCTGGCCGGGGAAGAGGATGAGTCAATCTGTCAGGGCGGCTTTATAGGCTCCTGAGCCAAGCCTGCTCAGGTGAGCTGCATCTCTTCAAGTGGTGTGACTCCGCCCACCAGCTCCCTGCAAGCAACTGTGTGGCCTCACCCCCCCCCCCCCCCCCAATAGGACAGGATGTATACCCCGTAAATTAATTAAGGGCATAAACTCATGTACACTATTACAGGTTACACTACTCTCTTTTTACGTTCATAAATCCAGAGTTAATGTTTGCAGATAACTCTTTTCGAACACACCTATGTTCACAATTTAGAGCTCAAAAACGTATGAGAATACAGAGCAAGGGTTACTATGTGTAACCTAGTACATCTTTTTTCATGACAAGTTCTCAATATATTTGTAAAAAAAAAAAATTAAACTAGAATTTTCATGCAGTTGTTCTTTAACATGGGGACATACGTACTGGTCCCTGAGCTGTAAAAGCATTGCAACCACAATGCCTCTTTGTTTCCAGTTCCCATTGTACCCTCTCTGTCTCTTTCTCTGTCGATATGGCAGTGTTGACTGATTTGGCTGCAGGCTGACCCATGATGTCAATATCCCTACAGTGTATTCCCCTCTCTCTGACCTGACCTCATCGCTACCCTGTGACATGACCCAGCCACAGGCACCCAAGGCATACAGCTCACTTCATTACCGATGGATGTAACCCAAAATAAAAACTAATTTGGAGAGTCTTAATTCCTTTCTGAGTGCTCCGTGGCACTATTGTTTTATGGGGTCAGCTAATCTGGCACATTTAGAGATGAGCAATTATCCGATGCTCAGCTGTGTCTAACTTGGAGAAGAGACAGCGTAAACCAGGGTCACAAAAGGCTAAGTAGTTCCGTGTGAGGTCACTGGGTCAGTTGTTGACATTAAAGTTGGATCAGAGAGCATGTGATTGGTAAGGTGTGTTAAAGTTACAGTTAATGCCCCAGATCACTGGTGAAAATATTTTTTCTATATGACACGGTTGATGTTTCTGCATGTGAGTCTTTGACTTTCTGAAGACTTACTTGTATATGAATGGTTAATGGGCTGCATTTAAATTGAGTCTTTTCTCCGAAGTAGCAGACTTCATCAGCAATGGCTTTACACCAACCTCTTTTACACAGAGATTGCGGCATATTGACGGAACGAAAAAGCGGCAATTTGCCGGCTCTGCTTGGTGTTATTTACATAGAACCAAGCAATATATATATATATATATATATATATATATATATATATATATATATATATATATATATATATGTTAGGTTTATCCAACTTGCTTGTAAGACAAGGAAACCATGTGCTAGTTCAGTCAGACAAATGAGACAGACACAATGATAGGGTGAGACCAAAGGATCATGTTACTTGCCTTACGACAAGGAGAGAGGTATGGCGCAACTGGTGTTACGTCGCCAATCCGGAACCAACTCTGGCTTCCCCTTCTCCTTGCCGGCTCTTTTATTCAGTAACATCTGGTCCTTACGAGCCGGAGCCCAATAGATCGCCGACCAAGGAGAGGAAGGAGAGGACGCACCGAAGTCTGTCGACGGCCAGAGTCCAGTGACTCTGAGGAAAAACTGGGGCCGAATTCATCTCCAGCCGGTGTTTTAGCAGTCCTCACCCCCCCTCTCGTTGGGCGACGATTGACGGGATCCAGACCAAGCCAGACACACCGATATACGGTGAGATACAAATTCAGATCTGTGAAATAAATGAAAGCCGACCAAAAGAGGAAGGAGGTTACAGGTCGCTCCACCTTTAAGGAGGTTACAGGTCGCTCCACCTTTGAAGGAGGTTACAGGTGTGTGGCTACCAGGGTACAGGGAACGTTACACTTTAATTAAACACCTTCCCAGCACTGGTGTGTACAACCTAAGAAATTGACGAATTCAGATCTGTGAATGAATGCCGGAAGAATGAATGTTGAGAAGAATGAGTGTTGAGAAATAAATGTCACCAGTGGAAGCAGCCAAAAACCTAACGGTATAAACATAACATCTGTGGCCAGTTGAAGTACGCAAAGTGGTGAATTGTTCTGAAAAACGCCTAGTTTTGTAAGAACACATAGATTTGTTGATTTTGTATTTTAAAAATTAAAATACTCGTAAAATGGATAATGATAGGATAGACATAGGCAAGGAAGAGGAGACTGGTGAACAAAAGTCTCCTCCACCTCTTCCTGTGTCTCTTTACATTGATACCCAAAACCCAAGCTCCTCGTCTTCTGTTCTGCTGGCAGGTCCAGAGAATCAGATAACGAACGGTCAGAGAGAAGAAATTAACAGGTCACTGCCAGTCAAAGTAACCCCCCCTTATACAGATGATCAACTATCTGACTACATTGCTAAACGTCTTGCAGATTTTAGAGCTAAATATAAAACCGATCTAGAATTGCAAACAGACAACTCCGTTTCATATAGCACTTCCACTGATTCGGAAGATGATAATGAAACTGATGATCAGGATGATGGCTGGATGGTTATACCTGTGATCATTTCCGACCTCAAATAGGTTGTTTTCAGATACGTCATAATGATGACGCAGAATGACGCGCGAATTTCAAGTGGAGGGCAGGAAGTAAAAATTCTACGCTCATAACAATTGGAGATGGAGGACACGGAGTATGTTAAACACTTAGACAAACCTGCCCGCAGCAAGTATCGTGACAAAATTGCAGCACATATTGGTTATGATCCATGTCAATTGAAAAGGGGGAATTTTTCTCGTGATTTATCTTATTTGTCCGCCGTTGAGCCCATGGACGTCACAAACTGCCTCGTCCTTCAGCCCTCCTACTACACGGCAAATGAAAACATAGACGAGTCTGGAGGCTTTCAACTACTTCGTATGTGGATGGGTCCATGACCTCGGCACCAAAGAGGCATTAAATAAATGTCGACTTCTTTCTGTCCGGGTGAGTAAATGTGGTTTCTTTATTTTGTTTTTTTAAATAACATTAGGCTGCTGTTAATCCGAATCCACCGTTTAGCTAGCTAGCAACATGGACTCACGTCAGTAGCTACTACTAGGCTTGCTAGCATTACCATTCATGCCCTGACTAGAGACAGAGGTCCGGAGAAACACCATTGAAAACTTGGGTTGTAGCTAGAGCAGATGGAGAGGTTGTTACAGCACACTGTAACTGTATGGCTGGGTAAGTAATAACATAAATATCACAACCCAAGGCATGTTTAACACAACACTTTAGCTAAGACAAAATAATTATTGGTAAAATATGCATGTTATATCAATTACTAGCTAATCCAATCAACGTTTATGGCACTGTCAGGGTATTACTTAGGCAAAGAAAAGGTTTAGGTAAGGACAACACAGGTGTGAAAATCTACAATTTGCGCATTATGCCTCATACACTGGATAAGGCTTTGAGGTATGTTTAAGATTGTCATTTTGTATATCAGTTACTAATTATTATTGTAAAATTTTCTTTTTCTATTCCTATTTTTATTCATTACAGGTATGGATGCAAATATGAGGCAACTGCCAGAAAGCAGTATGGACTGCAAAGTCTGCACCACCAGAGCTTCTCCTGTAACCCTAACCCTGAATCCTGACTGGCCGTACATGGGAGCATCACCAGATGGATGTGTCACATGCACCCGTCATGGAACTGAGATCTGTGAGATAAAAGTAAGTTCTTTGTTGTGGTTTTATATTATGTCTACAAATATCATCCTCACAATAATATTTTATATTATTACTTTGTAATTTCTTCACCGCACGTGTATGTAATTATACACTGTCTGTTTTGAATATCATATTAAAAATCTTATAAATAAATCATAAATAGAGAAAAGGTTAGTTATTTTTTCAGTATTGTGCTACAGTAGAGTAGGTAGGTATAGGGATTTTGACATCTGATCCTGGGGATCCTCCCCTCAGAAATGTTGAACTGCAAACGCTTATTTACACTAGAATGTGACTTTTTTTCATTGTGAACTTTTAGGGCCCAAACAGCAAAGACGAGGAGGCCAATCTACGCCTGTGTGCTGGGGACCAGGGCTTCTGTCTCGTCAACGATGGGGGAACTGTGACGCTGGACAAGAGCCATGCCTACTTCTATCAAGTACAGGCTCAGCTCCACATCGTCGACATTGACTACTGCGACCTCTTTGTAGAGAGAATTGTGCGTGAGCAGAGTACACTTGCGGTCTGTCCTGCATTACAACACCAACATATTCACTGACCACATTTTTCCCTCCTGTGCATCCTGTTTACTGGGAATTTATTTAAAATTAAATTATGCATTTCCTTATACTCATGGCTTGTTTCCCTCTGTCACTTCCACAAACACACACCATTACTGTATCTATGGGGGGAAAGTTTATATGCAAAGGTATTACATCAGAGATATGTATGGCTTCTTTACACAATAGAATGAACAGATGAATGGACAAGTATATATAAAAAGGTTTATTACATTAGATATTTATGGCTGTTTTACACTTAAGAATACAATATAAAAACAGATGAGCAAGTATGTGGCTGGCTGACAGGATTTACTAGATATGGTTCAGTGGTTGTCAACTGGTTGTCCCTTTTGAGGGATGAGGGGGAAGACAGCCCTAGGAGATATTTACTCCAGTGGGACAACAGTCATAAAGATTTGATAATGCACAGCAAATTATACCAATCTTATCAATCAACTTTAGCTGAACACCTCCTTTTACTGACATGTTTGCAATGGGCATTGCCCTGCTCTGCAGAATTTGATATTTTCTTTGCACTTATCCTATGACCCTTTCTACATGAATACGCACATTAGCAAATGTTCTTAGGGCTACAGGTGATGTATGGCTCACATAGTTGAAACACTTGCATCAAAACTAAGAAATGTGGCAGTCCTGTGTAAAACTTAGTCTGGTCTTGGTTGTTCTGAAAAGCCTCTTTGGTAAACTGTGTACAGTGCTTTAATTCTGAGGTCGCTCAGCTCAGCTGATGCTTGGTTCAAAGCATCTTCCATCTTGTCAAGATCGTCCATGCTCAGGTCTGTCTGCATTCTGCATCTACATAGAATATTTGGCAAAGGGGATACGGTTAAAATAAATAGTTTACTTTACTTCTGTCAGTTTAACATTTACATTTCATATTTATATGATGTAAGAATGCAATGTAAAAAAAAAATGATATATACGTATACACATACAACATATAAAGACAAGTTATCAACCACACCACTGAGTATATATAAAGGTTGCGTTCCGAATCGCATACTTTCTACTATATAGTATGTAGAAAGAAGATTTAGGATGTCCCGATTCTTGTGGCCAGATTTAGGATGGTTAGAAGTACCCGGATGTCCTACTTCATGCGGCCAAGATTGTTAGTGTTGAAAAGTGCATCCTATTTGGGCAATTCTGACCCACAATCCAGTGCGCACGTGAAGTGACGTCACATCGACTAAGCCTCCATATGAAAACAAACGGGGATGCGACGGATATAAAAGAAAGAGGCAAGATCAAGGCGCAATGTTATGATGAAATAAGAGAGTAAAGTATGTCCCAATAGTATGCCTACTGCATCCTAACTAGATTATTTTTATCGTCGGATGTAGTATGTAGAATAGAAAAAAGAAAGTATGCAATTCGGAACGCAACCATAGTTTTAGAGTTTGCAGTTCTACTTCCACTGTATCCAGAAGTTGGTCAAAATCATGTCTGAACAAAACACATTTGTTTCATCTATAAACAGTACATCATTTAGTACCTTGGAGATAATTTAGAAAACCAAATAGAACTAATAACTGGTTAGTTCTAAACAAAATAAACAAATAATAATGTATAATAATAAATAAAGTAAATATGCGTTAAAATGCCTAATCTAGAATTGCCAACATGGGCATTTACATTTTATTTACCGTTCAAGAGTTCAGGTTCTGGGTTCCCAGTCACACCAAGGTCCAGCAATGCAGCTGTGTTGGTGCAGGCAGCTGCATCTACATAGTATATTTGGCAAAGGGTTGAGAGAAATAATTTAAACAAGTGTAATACCACTAATGAAGTCAAAAATTTAAAGTGTCAAAATAATTATTGTAGCAATATCAACATAGGCATTAAAATTGTATTTACCTTTCAAGCGCTCTGGTAGCTCATCTATGTTGGTGCAGGTAGCTTCAGCTTCACTGGACTGCCTTCTTTCCTCTCTTTTAAGAGGTGCCTCAGTCACTTGTTTACCTTTGTCATAGCCAAGATTGACTGTAGGACTCTACATCATTGACAGCACTCGGGCAGCCTGAATGAAACACATATCAAAATAGTAGCTTGTAAATCCATACAGTGAGACTTACAGATAAAACACCCAAATAAATCGCAAAGGGTTAGCTGACCAGCAACATTAGCCTAGCGTGCTTGTACTAACGGTATTGTATTACGTGTAATCGATACTTTATAAACAACTCCTGTAGCTATCTCCGGCATAAAAAGAAGACAAACGTGGGTGATGACGATAACACATGAAGCTTCAAGCTAACGTTAGCTTATGGTAAATCGAAGACATTATCTGCTACTCTGTAGCATGTAGCTATTAACTAACATCTTATATAACAGATCTAGCTAGATGGCTTTATTCCCTGTGATATCCATATGGTGATATCACCCCCATGTTCTGTCTATTTGACGGTTAAAGCTAAGGTTTGCAAGCTATGTAACTTACCTTTCACAAAGCGATCACTGCAAACACGAGCAATTGACAGACTCCTCTCCACGGGACTTCAGGTGAAGGTTTTTAATCCATGCCTGGCAGCGCTTCTTCGTTAGATGTCTTGTATTACCCCCTTTATGGTTCACAACTTTGGTTTTCTCTGTTTGAACGGTTTGAACAACCGTACACCGAGCAAAACATAGGCATTGTCGCCGCTCCATTGCATTGGCTCAGGACTTCCTGCCCTCCACGTGAAAAATTCGAATGGTGTGACGTCATCTGAAAACAACCTATTTGATCCAGGCCCCCATCGTGAACAGTAAAGAGAAAGGTGGTGGCCAAAGAGATGAATAAGAGAATGTTGTGGATAGATGAAGAGAGAGCAAGCCAATATGGCAAGCCACAGCATGAGCCCAGAAAGTCAAAAAGACAATACAGGAAAAGCGAGAACCCTCAAAAGCAATGTTGATTGGGGGGAGGAGATAGACGATCAAATATTGGACCTACAGTAAAACAATACTGCACCCTCTCAGTCAATGAAGTAATAACCAAATTCCTATGTGACAGTGGAGCTGACACATCAGTTATAATCAGAGAAACCCAAGAATGTGGCCCCCGACCGAATTAAGATTTGTTGAAACAGCCAATAGGCAAATAAAATGAAAAACAGTGTCCCAACTGACAAAATTGTTGACAAAAAGCAGGAAAAAAAACAAAAAAAAAAAACAATGTGAACTAGAAAATGCATTTCCTGCTGAGAATACGTGTGAATGCTCAAACAGCATGAAAGTATGAATAAGTCGAAAGACATGGTTAAATAAAATAATTAAATAGTAATTGAATAGACTTGAAACTAAATAACATTGATGGCTTGAAGGTATATAAATCAGATAAAGGAGTATTAAGATAATAACGTCTTAAGCATGAACAGTAGTGAATTGTGGAGGTTCTGCCGAGATACTTATCTAGTATGCTTATTACTTATAGGAAGTATATTGAATATTTTAAATTGACAAGATAAAATTATAATTATAAACCAAAGACATTATGATTAGGTTTTTATTTTATTTTATGTGTGAAATTGGTCTTCAAAGAGCAAAGTGTTTACCCCATTTCAACTTTGTCTCTCCAAACTGTTTAATAAATAAAGAAGAATAAAAAAGATTTTATTTTAAAACCCTCCCCTTGTGATCAGAGAAGCATCTGTGAAGCAATTGTTTGTGCATATGCAGACAGAAAACCAAACGGAAATGGATAGAAGAACGAGCCATACTTGGAGAAGATAAAGAATTATATAATTAATTAATTAAAAAATAGTGATTAGGATGAGTCATGGGTCGAAACAATGACTCAAAAGTAGGGAACATGTCTCTATGGTAACAAATATATTCCATACGGGCATACAACTGTACACAATTTCAAAAAGCTTTTGTGTAGAGTATGTATATCTGATTGAGGACGTCGAAACATGTGATAATGCAGAACCAGAGAGCAAATAAACTGCCAAGATTTTCCTATGTCCTAGGAAGCTGCATTGGACGAGCTGTTGCCAGGGGGCAAAGTGCAAAGTTGGAGCTGCACACATTGGGAAGGCCCTGCCCTACTGACAAACTTCCAACTACAGCCAAGTCAAAAGAACTACAATATCCAAGTCACCCACTACAGGAAGACGTGAACACTCCTGACCACGCCCACAGCCATAAAGATTGCAGAACGATATACGTGGATACACGAAAGACACTGAAAAAAAAAAAGATGCTGCCTCTCCCCTCCGACGTAGTGGTGGAAGTCCGCTACAAAGGGATTTATCCTTATAGTGGGTAAACATGTCTCAACCCGGTGAAGAAAACAACTGATCCACTACATTTAGATAGGGGGAGTACCTGGACTACGGAAGCCCTTTGCAAACGGACATGCCGCAACGGTACCTACAAGGTTCAAAGAACCACAACATGTTTCGGACACAAAGGCCTGGTACAAATATGCCTCAGTACCAGCCAACGCTACAAAAGAAAATGGATTATTACGTCTACACTAACATACCAATATCGGCTGATTCACACACGAACCAACAGACAGACTGTGTGATCTCATGAAGACCCGCCCCCTAGAGAATGGGACAATCACTGAAATGAATAAAGACGGAAGATAATCAATGTCCAATGCCCCTGAAAACTGCTAAAATGTTGTAATATGGTTAATAATGGAAAAAAGTGGGAAATGTAAGGGGTTAATGTTTTTCATTATGTAACCATGATCCAAAATAAGCTGATACATGACGTGTCGGTTAAAACTATGTGTGCTGGGATCGCCATCGCCAGAAGTGACCTGGTCAGAACATACTGCCATGCCCCAGCTGGGATAAACAAACAAGCTCTCAGAGACATTAGTCAATCATTAGTTGTAACGCACACACAAATCCATGTCTGTATGCACCATGTACTGAATAAAAGCGCCAGGACAAGTAGAATTGACAGAGTTGGTTCCGGATTGGCGACGTAACACCAGTTGCGCCATACCTCTCTCCTTGTCGTAAGGCAAGTAACATGATCCTTTGGTCTCACCCTATCATTGTGTCTGTCTCATTTGTCTGACTGAACTAGCACGTGGTTTCCTTGTCTTACAAGCAAGTTGGATAAACCTAACAATATATATACAGATAGGTAGATTATTGTGCAAAGACCTACAATTATATAATCACACATAACATACCCAATGCATGTGGATATGAATTGAACAACATGTATGGATATGAACAGATACACAGGCTCACACACACAACCTGAAAAAAATATACATTTATATACCAAAGCAAACATCCAAACACACACACACACACACAAACACACACACACACACACACACACACACACACACACACACACACTCACACACAAATCCCACCAATAGCAGCACATTTGTAGGACATGCCCTACACACATGACACACACAGCTCTTTGTGAGCAGCATACTAAATCTAGTCGTTTTACCGTTGTCTATGTCCTTCAGCCATGTCCTTACCAATGACATCTCCTCAACTATTTCCCTCTCCTCTTTCCTTTCACGTCTCTCCTCCCTCCTACTCATTTATTTTGCCACTCCTTCTCCCCTTATCCTCCTATGCATTTTCACTTCCTGTCTCTTCACCTCTCTCTCTCTCTCTCTCTCTCTCTCTCTCTCTCCTTTATTCTGGGAACATGAGAAAGAGGGTAGAGGGATAAATGGGAGAACCAAAATAATATCGAGGGGAGGATACGGTCTTTGGGATTTCTGAGCATGCTTATCTTTTGGTTTGCACTGTGCACGTGGTCTAGTTCTCCATCTCTCTGTGGGTGTGTTTGTTTGTATTTATTGCTGTCGGTCTTAATGTTTTCCACGTCACCATGGGCAGGGCAGCAGGCCTTAAAGCAGCTGCCTGATGGTTGCCTTGAGGCACACCAAGCCAAACATAGAAACATGCAGAGCAAGAAGGCAACCACACTCCATTTGTCCCTCACTTCCAAACAAGGTTAGAGCTATTATTAACATACAAATAATAATAATACAAAGATAGCTTGCGGCTCTGTGCCCACACAAAAGGGAATTTGAGTTTGTGGCTGCAGTATACTATGGAAGACATGTGTGTGCTCCCTTTTGTTTATTATACAGCTCCTGCAAGCGTTGCATTGTGTTTGCCATCTCATCACCTGTTTCAGCCTTTATTCAGTTTAAATCAACTAATTCACTGAAACACTAGTGGTGCTATGCTGCAAACATTTGCAAATGTAATAAATGTCTTATTTGTTCTTTAGCCTTTCAAATCTAGCTATTGACATGATCTACACTAATGTATTGCAGAATAAATATTACAAAGGTTTATAATTAGAATAATGCATATGGATTTGTACAGTCCACATTTTTCCACCCTCGCCCTACACTTCTAACTTTTAGTTATTTTTTACTTTTCCATTGATTATTCAGTTTGCAAAAATCAATGGTATATTTATATTGAACTACTAATCCATCTATTTTACCATGCATGCTTATCCTATGGAGAGCATGGGGCCGGAGGCTTTGCACAAGCTGGATAGGTTGTCATTTTATCACATGAATAATACATATACAGTCAACATAGGTTTCGGTAATTTTGAGTCTCCAAGTCACCTAATATGCATGCTCATAGACTGTGGGAGACAACAGTGGTATCCAGGGTAAGACAGGGACAACATGAACACTCTATATGTTAAAAGCCAAAAGCAGCTGGCAGTTTCAAAACCCAAAGATCTTCTGATTAATGTGCTAACCACTTTGCCACCATGCTGCCTCATTGTCTTCCATATAAAACCTGGAGTAGAATATGTCATGTAATTTATAGTAAGGATTATAAATTACTGTTTATTTCACATGTATTATTCCTATAGAGTACAATAGATCATGGTCAATATAGCAATGCTTCATAAATCTGGCATGATATGCTAGATGATTAAAAAAGTGTCAATTAATCTTTAAATCAGCACATATTATCAGCTGTCTAAATAATGGCAATGTGTGCGCACACACACATACACACTGAAACATTGCAATCAGGGAACATACTTAGCATCCCTGCTGATCAACTAAAAACGGAGTATTTCTAGGCATATGTGCCGCATTCAGCTGATACTATAATTAGCTGCCTAATCATAATCATTGTTACATTTCTCTCATTCACTTCATGTGTAGGGGGAAATCTCAGTCCAATTTACGTCATTAAAGTAATTGCCCAGCACTTGCTTATGCACCAGTTGCCAACTTATGCCAATCTATTCTCCCTGCTAGCTCCCATTTGCCATGATTAGCCACTAATGCTAACCGAGCAAAATGGTCACATCAAGAGTGTGTTTTCTTGCACTGAAAATATGTTGACATCCATATGAATGTGAAATCTAGGTTTTTATTTGGTTATGAGAGCCGTGTGTAATTTTATGCGCACACAAATAAACATTTTAAATGTATTCTTGTTAAGTTTGCATTACTAGTCCCTAGTGGACATTTTTAGGTGGTGCTTATTTAACATGTTTCAAATAAACATGTCCTATCCTTTAGTTTTCAGTCAGACAAAAGCAACAGTTCTCTTGGAGCCTTTGAGTAGATATGTCCGAAAGTCAAGATGTCAAATATCATAAGAATCCATTTCTTTTTTTCATCATTGTGGGAAACCCCTATGTGGAATTTTAGGCTACATTTTCTGGTATTTTGTTTCACATTTCAGCCTACTAGCTGAAAGGGCATTTCATTCAAGGTCAGGGCCAGACTAATGCGAATCATAGTATTTATAATACTCAATTGAGTTACTCACTTTGATGTTAATGTTTAATTAAAATATGTAGCTGCCATACTATATGTGAATGGCATGGGGTTAAAGTCCAAGGGGCTATTGCAGTTCAAGTTTATTATATTAAGTTAATAAGTTGTTTCGTAGATATAACTATTTACATTACAATCAATGATGGCAAAGCACCCCATGTAACACAGC
>OX442352.1:13313452-13360952 GCA_949357725.1 Hyperoplus immaculatus | reverse complement strand
ATAGCTTACTAAACAACATCCTACTACACACAAACACATAAATCCTGGCCAGGTATAAGGTTGTGATGTTGATGTGCTGCTTAGCTCTTTGCGTCACATAGTCAGGTAATGGCTTTAAGTCTCCATATCTTTCTCCGAGTCATATATTGTGTATCACCACTGTTCCACTCTGCCAGCGGGATTATGGCCAGCCGCTCTCAGTAAACAGGTCAGACCATTGGGCACATTCACTGGCATACATGCAAATAATAATAATACACACTCACAGTCTTTCCTGCCAGTGGCAATATAACCTGTGAAAGGTTGTGTGAGAACAATGCAGTTGGTGTCTATATCATGTGTGTGTGTGTGTGTGTGTGTGTGTGTGTGTGTGTGTGTGTGTGTGTGTGTGTGTGTGTGTGTGTGTGGCTGCGTGTATCTTTCCCTTCAGTTTGTCAGATAATGTACATATTATAGTCCATATGTTGACTTTATAGGATAGGACGACCGTGGCTCAGGTGGTTAAGCGGGTTGGCCAATGATCCAAGGGTTGGCGGTTCGATCCCCGCTCTGCCACCTGTGTCATGGTTGTTGTGTCCCTGGGCAAGACACTTCACCCACCTTGCCTCGTGTGAATGTGTATGACTGCTGTATGTTTGAGGTGGTGGTCGGAGGGGCCGTAGGCGCTAAATGGCAGCCACGCTTCCGTCAGTCTGCCCCAGGGCAGCTGTGGCTACTATGGTAGTTTACCACCACCATTATGACTGTGTGTGAATGAATGGAACCTGGAGCCCTGTAAAGCGTCTTTGAGTGCCTTGAAAAGCGCTATATAAATCCAATCCATTATTATTAGGACCACTAAATTATAACATAAATATAATAAAACTTTTTTCTGTCCTCTTACAACAGGTATTTTCCCAAAAGCACCGTGGAAAACCTACTCTCTCTGAAACACTTGAAAGAAGGCACATCTTTGGTAAATAAAATAAGCAGTAAATCACTGTGAGCCATGTGGCAAAGTAACAAGAAGACAAACAGAGCACCAAAAGCTGAGACTTACCATTACTGTCTGTTTACTGCAAATGGGCAGGCAGCCTTTATTTCTAGTGGTGTCCACTCCAGTGTCCCAACTTGTTTACCTTTAGAAAGACTCATGTAGTATCACATCTACACTTCTAGGGTAAGAAAACCGGACAAACATACATGCATGGTTTTCCACACACATAAAGCTACATCAGCAGACCCTCAGAAGCAATTATGCTAGCTCAGGATTGGCATAGCACAATTATACAATATATGTTAATTTTTGTATGTGTTCATTTAGGGCCAAAATGGGGTTAAAAGTGTCTATGAGGCACTATCCAGACCAGCATTTATTGCATTCAACTTTTCGGGGTTGGCTTTTGAGGAATGCTATCTACTGCTTTGAATTCAGAACTCCATATGACATGATGTACATTACTTGTACTTACTTGTGTACTGGGGTCCATTTTAAATGTATGTGTCCAAGAGAGCCACAGAGACTAAGAATACATTCACCATGGTTCCATGGTTTACTTTATTGTGTTTGTGCCCTTTGCATTATCGCTGAGCCCCTCTCCATATGTCTCCATAATGCCATACACAAGATGCATTCCAAATTAATTCCTGACACTTTATCACTGCAGAGAGCTTCGGAGAGAGGCCTTTATGGCGTGGGCGTTGTTCTAATGGTACAAATAATGTTCCTTTTGTAAACTCAGGAAGAAGAAATAATACTATGTATGGATGAAGCAAGGAGTAGGCAGTTGGTTCCCTGACTAGCACTCACATAGATGTAAGTTAAATTGAGCATAGACTAGAAGCAGATCATTTTCCTAATCACTAAACGCTATGGGGTTATAGTTGTACAAGAGAAGCATGCTCCAAAACGGCAGAGAAACGATGATACCGCATCCACACACACACACACACACACACACACACACACACACACACACACACACACACACACACTATATAACACTGAGCAGTAACCCAAAGGACATAAGAGGAAACATGACTACCAATTAAGTCTTTATTTCTCTTCTTGTTTCCTCTCCTCTCTTTCCCATCTCTTTCCCGTTATGCTCAAAATAAGATGTCCCATAACACTAAAATATATCTCCTCAACCCCAAGCTATCTAGATGGTGCTTATCCCTGTTTTCAGATTAATATTTCCACAGTTTAGGCGAATTTGTGTACATATATTTTTTCAATATAATTCTAGATTTTAGATTGTTGGTCTACAAATACAAAAACACTTAGTATTGTGTATTAAAATCTGTTTATATGACCATTGATGTTGTTGTTGAAATCTTGAAATGCTTTTCAGTTTAAGCAGCAGACCTCTTCTCCCTATCAGCAATTAACTGCTAAACTTTCCCCTTTACTACCCATTAGGCCACTATCCAAATAACAACTCAACTAATTGTGTCGTAGATGCCAACAACCCGGTTTTATTACCCACCATGATGCCAACTGCATGTTTACACAGGGCAGGCATGGGTGTGCTGCTTCAGTCACCCGCTGAGGGAATAATGCAGAAGTGCCAATTGGAGTTACAGATTAATGATTTTACATTGATGAGACCATGCATTTTTTTAACCTAATGTACATGAATGAGGGAAATGCTGTTTGTCTGAACCCAGCCTTGGTGAGGGGGTCAGGGTGGTTATGCCATCATCCCCCCTTGTTGGATTTGTTACACCATAAACGTATGTTTTACCAAGCTTGTTTCAGTTGCCTTAACTCAACCAGAACATAAAGTTGCCCGATCATGTACACAACGTCCTTTCTGGAAGCAAAATATGTATTCAAGACGTAAGGACTTTTTTCTAGCTTGCTGTTACAACTTCTGCATATCAATGTTTTGCATGTCCAAAAGGATACCATTCAATAAAGTATTATGTCACTAAAGTGATAGGTGGCTCATGTGTTGCAAGGTGATCACACTCATACTGTAGTTGGAATGCTTATAATAAAGGTGCCACTATGTGTCAATTAACAGCACATACTGTATCATAATACTAATGCGTGTGGTCATTCATGCATGTTGATTTTGGGTCAAACTGTCTCTTCTATCCAAAGCTGTGTGAAAGGGAGATTTATGATTGTTAAAACAGAGTAACAGATAGGTGGTTTATACTGTATCACAGGCTCTGTCTGTCACACCTGTTTATTCTTCTCTCATTTTCACCGTCTCATAGACTTCTCATGTTTTCTTTTCTTTTCTGAGGATGCATGATGTCATACATCTTACATCAAGTGTTCATTAGTGACACCTGATCCTGCGTTCGTCTCTGTGTCTGTCTGTGTACTTGTACCTGAATGTGTGTGTGTGTGTGTGTGTGTGTTGTGCGGCCGTGTCTGAGAAAGCCTCTAAGAGCTCTTCACTGCTGTAAACACTCAACTTGTTATAACCCAGGACGTGAGTTATATCCCTGATGAGTTTTGCTCCATCATGAGGATATCTCACTGAAGAGCTTTGGAGAGAGGGGTCATACGCACTGGCTAACGAACATATGCTTATGCCCCCTCACACGTATCCAGTTCCCCCTTAAATTTACATGCCACAATAAGATTATTCATAATGTGACATATCAAGATTACGTTGCGGATGTATGAGAAAGCATGTCTGGGTTTTCTTTCAAGGACTTTGTTTTCATTTTATTTTCGTCCGGGGTTTCTCATTGCAGTTACTCCAATGGAGATAGTGTATCACTGGATGTGAATCTCCAGTACGTTTTAATATTGTGGAGTAGTTTGAAAACACATACTTGAAAGCGATGTTATATATTTTCAACCACTATGATCACCATATCAAGCCCTTCGTTTGTCTCCAAAACTTCCAGTCTGCAAATTTTTTCACTATTTATTTTCCCACTTAGATATATCTATCTCTTCCTAGGCTGCGACCCCTGAATTGAGATTCACCCAATGTCTCAATATCTCCTTGTAATGTCCACGAGTACAAGTCCTGCAAAGATGTTTGCAAGTAGAAACACTGATGGGAATGAAAGGAGTCGGAGTAAAATAAATAAGATATGATCTGAAAGCCTCGCCGATGTCATAGAATATTCTGACTTTGAACATTTTTCCAAATCAAACGTTTCTGTGTTCACTAAGATTTCAGCATGTCCAAAAAGTCCATTTAGTCAGTTAGGTGCAACTGAAATCCCTCTTTGACTTCTAGTGCTTTTGTTTACAGATAAAATGGAACCAGGGATTAACAGTAAATTCTGACTGAAGCTGGCATGTGAAAAAGTAAATAGCACTAGAGTAAAATGAAAAAAAAAACATGGAAAAGAAAGGTGAAGAAATGTCATTTATTGTTGATTTCCTTTTTCTGTCATTCATAGAGATGTGGCTCCCGAATGATGCAATCTCACTAATCATCGCCTTAGGCCAGACGATATCCTGTGCCAATAATTGAACACACACCAAATGCACACACACATAAACAGACCCCCCCTCCCAAACACACTGATGAAATTACCCATTTCATACACCTGGCAGCAATTTGTCTAAACATAAAGGTCTAAGTAAAGTATGTGCATCGTAGAGCTCTTCCTTTACAATCCTGTCAAAACATCTCTCAAGCTGCTCATAGTAGCCTGTCCATCCTTTCTCGCTTCATAAGCACCTATCACCACAGCTGAGTGACACCAGCAGGCAATTACTGCCAGGTGAAATTGTGACTTTTTTTTCTCATAAATCACTTAGCTGAGAGATTGCTTTTCTATATTTAGTCTGAGATTGTTGCTGGTGAAGAAAACCAGCAATGTACGGACACACACAAAACAAAAGCTCTGACCTGTCTACACTTTAGATGCTACATGTGTGTCCATGTACACACATACAAAGGAATACAGAGCTAGGTCAACAAATAAATGTTGCACATCAAGTTAAGTACACCAAGATAGTTGAGTTGACGTTTGTTTTTTTTTCGCATGCAACCAGTGTAGACTCACACCCTGAATGAATGACTTGGTGATCATTCTTGAATTCAATATATACATACACTTCTCAGAAAACGTAAGGTTTGAGATGATGTACTGGCCAGCCTCAGGCATCCCTATTTAAATCACCAATGAAGGATCACCAGTGTTTGAGATCATCTGGCAACCCACAAGTCAAAGACCACAAATGATTAAAAGCAATTATATAGCACATAGCTTTAATCAAAACTTTACAACCCCATATGTGGTACTTACAGGTTCATAGTCTTAGGCTGACTAAAACAAAGGACTCATTTCCCTGCAGTACTTTTTCTTATACACTGCTAATTGGTCTCAGTCACCTTCTTTTACCAATCTACATTTTGTAATGTCCTGTTTTTTAAATCACTCCCAAACACAGCAGCATTATTTTGGAAAGTGGCAGCTTTCTTTGTTTCATTCTTCCTTTGATATGTGTTTTTGTTTGTATTATTCCATCTCCAGCACCTATCAACCTCTCCTCATTCACAACCCATCACACCCCCTCCTCACCCTCTGCTTTTACCCAATTCATGTCTCTCATCTGAGAGCTGTTTTCATCCAACACCCCTCCTCATCCAGCTCAACATCCCCTGAGGTTCCTTGCCAAATTCGGGTAGAGATTGAAAGCAGGAGCTATGGGGAACTGACGTTCCCTTTCAATATTTAATATTTTAACATGTAATCCAAAGCAGAGCCATGTGCTCCCTCTTTATCTTTCTGCCTGTGCAAGCTCAGTGCAGATTCTAGCCACTCAAGCTAGCATGCGCTTGTTGACTCTAGTTTGCCAAATGGCAAGATAACGCTCACTTTCTTGCTCTGTCCATGCAGCTGCACTACCTTTGCCTCTTCACTAAAGTTATTGATTTGAACCTGAACATTAAAAGCTGTAAACATAATTTAAAACAATATATTAGTAAAATTGTGCAAGAAGAAACATATAATGTAAGACATAATAGTTACAAATAAGAATAAAATTGAATATTTATAAAATATAATATAATACTGTTGAATATAATATAACAGTAGGCCTAATGATAAACTAAGCTGTTGTTTGATTGATTGAATCACCTTGTATCATGACAGCTTGTTTAAACTGTTCCACTGTTGCAGATTTACTCTTCCAGAGAAATGTGTCCTTTCTGTATGCACTTCATTAATTGTAACATGCACTCTAGATAGTTCTGGCCACATGCTTGATAACATGCCCGTTAGCTTTAGCACTATAGTAGGCTATTGACAGCTGCTGCACAGTTTGTTCTGTGGCATGGGAAATATTGCAGTGGCAATCTACTGGTTGTGTGTTTCAGTCGACAGGCAGCCCTCCAGACTGTGAACAGTGTTCCACCCTTGCTTACCCCATTGTTTTTTTTGTTACACACACGCAAACATAGCCAGGACGTTTCAGTTTCACAGATGTCTCTTACCCATGAAGGGCACTGATACAGTAGGCATATGTCACAGCACTTCATCACTGTAATCACTCTTTATTCTGGTACTGTGCCAAGCTGCTTTAGCCTTCATGCTAAATAAGTAGATTCCACAATTGTATCCTGATTCTAGACACTCTCTTTTGTTCAGCACATTAAAAACAATATTTTGATATATTTTTCCACCCACCAACATTGATGAAATCATGTTCTGTTCATGGCCAATGCTGAGATCCTAATCAACACCTTTGTTTCATCTAGAATTGGCTATTGTGTTTGGTTGTCTGGTCTGCTACATACAATCAATAATTATCTAGAACCAGACTTTTCTATCACAATGCATGTTAGTTGTATCTTCATTGGTTTCCTATCCATGTCATGGATTAAAATTAAATTAAATTAAATTATTATTAGTTATTTTAAATTAAATTTAAAATTTAAATTAAATTTAAAATAACTCTCATGATTTGTAAAACTCTAATGCCCCACCATTTATACCTGTCTGATCTCATTATACCTTATATCCCATTCACTGCACTCACTCTCAGATTACAAGGCTCCTTCACTTCTATCACCGGGCCCCAGTCCTTTGGAATATTCGCCCTGTTGACATCAGACAAATCGTACTCAGTTGAGGCCTATAAATCTAATATTAAAACTCATTTTGCCATACCTTTCAAAAATTATCTATTAATTGATACCTTAAGGCGTGTGCCTGTTACTGTTATCCAACAGAGGACCATGCTCATTTTCAATGTCTAAAACCTGAGTACTTACACTCTGACAAGTCCACATTTGTCCTGTAAACGAAACACAAATAGAAAACTGTATTTCTCTGTTTGTTTTACAATCTTCTCGGTTCATTATGTGAATCTTTGTTGATCTATTCCAAACACACTCCATGTGATGCATGTCTGTCCATCTGGGGAGTGTTGTCTTATCTGAATCAAGGGTCAAAGAGTAAAGGGTATGCTGGTAAGATTGTTAAGCCCCGTAATTAAAATACATAGAGCCCAATATGTGATATCGGCTATATGTTTTTTTTTCAAATCACATTCAATTAAAGATGACAAAGTTAAGCATATTGAAATAAATAAGTTTAACAATGATCAATGAGGAAAGCATACATTGAGCAGAAGTCGTATAAAGTAGTCTACAATATATACATATAATTTATATTTATATAAGGTATATACCACCTTTAAGAAGTATAGTGGATTGATGGATTACAGTTCATTACCAAATCCACCCACTCTCCACCATGCTTGGTGGCAGTAAAGGAGGACCCATATGAGATGAAAATAATTACTTGTCGGAGGAAAATAAGAGAAGGTTTTAAAGTGACTTTAATTGAGAGCAGAGCGCCACCCTCAGATATCTTTGCACGGATCATGGGTCGGATCATTTTGAGTTCTTGTACTTGATTTAATTCAGTTGGTGTAGAGAGAAAATGGCACAAGTGAAAGAAACACATTTGCACGGTTTCTTCCTCAGGGCCAAACAGTTCCAGTTAAGGTTTTCTCATTATTCATGGCATTCAGTTCACAACCAAGAAAGCAATTCTTGTCAGGAGTCTTGTTTGAGTCATTACAGTCTTAGAGGTGGGAGAGAAGTGAAGGTCTACTTAGTAAACAAGCTTATTTTCTGCTCCAGTATTGTCATGAATGTATAGTGCCTATCATGCATAAGGGGAACCGTGTTGTACAAGGGAAGATTAAAAGAAAAAAATAGATGAGTGGGTACTTGTTGCCTTTGTATTCTAATGTGAAATCTATCCTGTTTGGTGGCACTGCTATAATGGGCTACAAAGGCTGAATAGCATCTGAGAGGGAGTGTATGACAGCTTTTCATAGGTGAACCTATGCATACCACAAGTGGATTGAGATTCTATTGCAGAAATAAGTTTCAAGTCCACTTGTGAACAGAAATAAATAATTGTGAGGAAGGGCTAACAGCATGCAAACCCTTCAATCCATTCAATGGTGTTGCTTCTCTTAGTTTAATACCATCACTGGCATCACATCTTTGGTAGTGAGCGAATAACACGTTTTATGAGACTGTTTGAATCGAGTGACGTCACTTTTACCTCCCACTAAAAATGGACACCTTTTAATTTAATGCAGGTAGTTTCAAATAAAATCTCTGCCCACAAAGTCACTCCCCTCTGCTGTCCTTTACCATCCCCTCGCTCCTTAGCCAGGCAGACTCCTGCTGTTCCTCTGTGTTTGTCCATTAATCTCCCCGTATGGGAGTATGTATGCTGCTAGGTTAACTGTCTGCCTGCGATCTTAAAGCATAATTTCTGTGTGGGGCTGACCGGCACAGTCTGTTAGGATAACTTTGAATGCCGCATTAAAAGTTACTGCGGGAACACATGAGCAACTTACAACGAACAGACAGACATTTCCAAAAGCTTAATCATCATACACCAGATGTGTCAGCTTATTTCTTTTTGATTTCTGAATCAACCACATGTATTCTATTGCCGGTGGTGGTGAGTTTTTAGGTGTTGAAGTAGCATAAGCTCAGAAAATATCTTATTTGACTTAGCATGACGATAGAATGTATAAGAACATTAAAATATGCACTGTTTGCAAGTTGTGTATAAGTGCATAGTAACTCCCAGCAGCTCATCAGCATGATGCTTTAAATGTAATTTTTTTATGAAGTATTTGATGAAAACCTCCACGAGCCTCTTGTGGCGGCACGCATGCCAACACAAGCTGATAAATGTATCTGCACTAGTGTTGGCATCTTTGTGTCAGCGTGCGGGTGTGTATGACTCAGCAGGAAATGGAGGTTATTTCAGTAGAGCGGTGTTCATTTTTCCCCATAACACCCTTCAGCAGCTCCAGCCCATATTGACTTCCCAGACTCATCTATTCTCATTTATGAAAAGATGTCAAAACTCCATGGCAACCACTCTACCAGTAGCCCTGGGCTTGCTAACCAGAAACAGGCGGGAAACAGGAGTACCACTTGGACGAACAAACTCACACCCATATGCACACACACTCTCATACACAACCATTACACTGCAAAGCTCATGTTGGACGACCAGAGTGTTAAAGTCAGTTTTCTTTAAAGGTGCTCCGAGGAACTTTTCAGTGTGCGTTCATTCTTGCACCCATTTTGGGAAAAAAGGGGAAGTGTTTTACTGATTTTTTTGTAGACCAGCTGGCAGAATGCTATACAAATAGCTTTCTTTGCACTGTCTCGTCGTGACTGTTACATGTAATGTATGATCGTCAGATGAAAAATTAGACTGTTTATTTACAAGTTCCTCGTAGCATCTTTAAATGCCGTTAGGCATTAGGGTTGCAACATTTAGGATGAGTCGAAAATAGTAAGATTTCACACTGCAACAGTTCCAGAGGTGGAAAGAGTACAAAAATATTCTACTCAAGTAAAAGTATGATTACTTGGATGAAATTTTACTTAAGTAAAAGTAAAAGTACTGGTCTAAAAATCTACTGAAGTAAAAGTGAAAAAGTAGCTGATTTAAAATGTACTTAAAGTACAAGTTACTAGTTACTTTTTAACAGCGGGAGGGGGCTCTTCAGTGTAGGGCATTCTATATATAGACAAGGGGATATAAATCTCAAACTAGTTTTGTTTAATTAATACAACACTTACAAATGAAAGTGCACAAATTAAATAAATCATGTCACCACACATGTATGGATGTATACTGTGTCATTATACTTTAGATAAGCAAATATGGAGCAAATATTCTGTTAATGGGGAATGGGAATGTAACCGGTCTACAGACCTAAACAGACTGCAGCTGCAGTTCTAATAATGTAATTGTGTACAATTGATCTAACCATGGACATTGCAAGGTTAGGCTGCTCGATTTTGACAAAAATCATAATCATGATTATTTTGATTGACATTGTGTAATCACAATTATTAGACAATTATTAATTGATTGAAGAACTGCAACATGAACTTATGTAACATTTGAAACCATGACTTTTGACTTTAAACATATCCTAATTGAACTGAAAACAAGGAAAATGCAAATAGCCTAAGTAAAACATTTTTACAATTAAATAAAATAAGTGTCAAAATCAAAATAAACCGTTGCAAATGTTGTTGATAGGGCTCGTCTTTTGCTAGCAGGAATGTGAGGGCATATTTTAATGTATATCTCATGGAGCTTGCTGGATAATCAAGTTGCATTGTAGGCTACAGTGTTCTTAATTGATGCATGTTGTGGTGGCAAGAGTCAAGGAGCTTTAAACTTCCTGTGTTTTTATTCCTTTATTGCTTGGTCATAGACCACTTGGATTCGACTTAAAGTGAGTAAACTAATTGGTCGTGATGTTTTGAGGTGCAGCTGGGTCGCATATGACTTTTTTTTCTCTCTCTCACGGTCGCGCATGTCATCTGACTCGCGTGTCCGCGCATAACATATCTTGCACATTGTTTTAGTCTATTACTTTTACCTTTGTTCTCGAGCAAAGGCTGACTTTCTGCAGTCTTCTGGAAGTTTTTCAAAGCTCCCGGCAACACGCACCGTCTCCATCCTCTGCACTGTTAAACTGAAAGCTAGGTGAGGGAGGGGCCGATCGCACGGCTGGATGAAAGGTTTGCTGCATTTAAAAGCCTTCACGTCTTCACGTGCGGTACAATGACAGTTTAACTAGGATTATTTTGTTTTAATGATAGAGGGAAGCAATGTTTGTTGTTATCATTTAGTCGCAATGATCCTGTCGATCATTCTCTGTGTTAGTTTCCGGTATTGTGCCGTAAAAATAAAAGCACCCCGCGATATTTATTTTATTTTCTCTCGTTTCCCTATCTATTTTTTTACTCAGTAACGCAGGTGATATAAAATGTAGCGAAGTACAATACTTCAAAATAAACATACTCAAAGTAAAAGTAAAAGTATAGGTTTTAAAAATCACTTAAAAAATTACAAGTACACGAAAAAACTACTCAATTACAGGAACGCGAGTAAATGTAATTCGCTACTTTACACCCCTGAACAGTTCTATGGTACAGTATTCAGCTTTCCAAAACGCAGCTGATTAAACTGGCACAGCCACCCCTTTATCAGATATTTTTTCCCCATGGAAAAACGAGATGTTTTCAGTGTATTTTTTTTTCTATGACTTCATCCTCATGTGTCATGCGTAAAACAAGGTTATTATTGATGTATAATTTATGCTTGAAGACTATTTTATTTAAAGGGCGCCCTTAGCTCAGTATAGGGCGTCCCCTCCATGGGCCTCGACCAGCAGCAGACCCGGGTTCGATTCCAGCCCGCGGTCGTTCTCTGCATGTCACTCCCCTCTCTGCCCCATTTCAACTCTGTCTCTACACTATCAATAAAAGCCTAAAAATGCCAAAAAAAAGAAGACTATTTTATTTATCATTTAATTACTTTAAACAGGATACAACTATTCTTGCAATCACCGTCGTCGAAGTGTGGTGCTGCCAAAGCATTAACTTCAGGATAATACCTTTATTTATACATTTGTATAATATTGCTTATTCTATAACATCAATGAAAAAAATCAGGATAATAAACGTTTTCAATTACTGCCGCTTACATCCACTTTCTCCAATACATTAGTTTAATCACCATGTTTTAATTAAAATAAAAACATGTGCTTATTTCAAAACCTTCCTGCACATTTATTTTGATTAGGCTATTCTCCTTGTGTTTCAAAGAAGTCAACACATAAACATCTGAACACATTGCCCGCTGATAGCACAACTATTAATTTGCTCTCCATACCTGACAGCCTTTGAAGGCTTGTAAATATTCCCCATTACATTCCTGTAGTAATTAATGCAACTTCTTAATGAAGGGGTGTAAACACCAAGAGTTGGTTTGATATGGAAACAAGCAAATCATATTTGCATTTATGTGCAATTATTTTCCCCCTTTCTCTGTGGTTTCTTCGCAATATCACAGCCTAGTGTTGTGTGTGTTTTTCCCCATTTCTGAGAGAATATGACATATATTGTGTTCAAAACCTTATTACAATAGTCAGCAAGGCAGGGTTGGGGGCAATTTCCCCAACAAATGCTTTGCATAATTTAATTTCTGGTACACTATCAAAACCCAGGATGCGTTTAATGCTTTGGCCCAAATACTAATATTTATAAGTATCTGAAATACAATTTCATTTTACCCCCCTTTGCCCTTTCTGCGGTTTTCACAATTTTTGTTCAAGACACTTCCCATACTCTTCTGCCACTGATAATTTCCAGTTGAGATCCTCATTTCAAGTAAGCCAATTTATAATTATTTTTTCTTCTCACTCCAGCCAAGGTTAAGAATTGTCCCCCTTGAAAAATTGCTCTCATTAAGTAGTAATCCTATGTCTGAGTCCACTGCCAAAACTGTTACAATAACGAGAGTGGGAACCAAATGCAGAAGAGGGACAGATGACAGTGGATGAGTTGAACATTTCATTTTGAGCTGAAGGATCTGGGTATGGAGTTAGGAGTCAGGTGAGGTGAGCGGGGGAATTCGAGGACAGTTAGAGCTGTAGTTACCGTTGACATGAGGTGCAGAGTATTGGCACTGACTTTACCATCTCTGCGGCTAGGCTGAACTGTCTGTTGTTTGTTTGTATTCTACAAAATAGTAATGGAAAGTAAAACCTTGCTTAGTAGTCTGAACAGCTTGTGAGCTAACCAGTAGATGGGGCCACTGATGAGACTAATCCTCTGTGTAAGACTCAGGGTGTGGGGATCGCTGCAACATGCATCAAAGTCCCTTCTTAGATGCCCACAAGGTATATAAAGAGTCCTCTGCGGTGGCCCAATATGCAAGAAAATATTCAGTGGAGAAAACGTTATAAAGGCTGACCCTAATGAGAAAAAACAATGGGAACTGTTTCCACCATGAGCCCATCACTTATCCTGCCTATCACCTGATTCCTACAGAGCCCCTCTGGTGACATCTGTGAAAAAAAAATTATCTGTTTGCTCGACTTAGTGATCTGTTTGCATGACTTAATAATCTGTGGCCACAATTTGTTAAATTGTGGGAACAGGATAATTACTGTGTGGCCACAATTTAATAAATTGTGAGAACAAGATAATTATTTTGTGGCCACAGTTTAATAATTTGTGGGAATGAGATACTTATGTTGTGGCCAAGAATTAACAATTATAAAAGGAGTGTGTGCTGTGTTGTCTATCGTTGCAGCAGGGGTTAGACCATGTCGGCTGTGGACAAGAAGATAGAAGTAATATCGTTCTATTTTAGCCTCGGAATGATCTAAAATTATATTTAATGCCATTTTATTTCATGACAAAATAATATGCTGATCTAACATAAAACCGTGCTGAAAAAGGCATGAAATGAGGCAGCCAGTAAGTAGGCTTCCTCTGCCTCACTGAAGGGGGCGTATGCGTGAGCCAACAGACCCAAATGTATTTTGTTTTGATTATTTTAGTGTAATTTGCAACCTTGTTGATGACCAACATTTAGAAAAACATGTAGCCTACTTTTAATTCAGCCTTGGGTGAACGGGGTGAAATTGAAGCGTAGTGTGTGTACTTCTGCCTGCACTGGATGCATGCGAGCTTGTTGGTCATCAGCAAAGTAGTAACTTCGGGCATATATCTCCAAATAAATGTTTTTATTCTTCCTACGTGTTGACGATCTTTATTCAGTCATTGCGCCGCGGCCGATGTGACAGGTGTCTACTGAACCAGCTGATCGTATTTTAAGGCTAATTCCAATTTCATTTGCAACGTCTGCCTTTCATTACCCTACACAAATAAATACGAAAAATAGCCAAACGGAATAATGGATAAATAAAGCCAGCTCAACTAAGTAGGCTACAGGTTGTGAAGGTAACGGAAGTATCCTGTAAACCCTGTTGGTTCACACATACGCCCCCTTCAGTGAGGCAGAGGAAGCCACTTACTGGTTGCCTCATTTCATGCCTTTTTCAGTCATGAAATAAAATGGCATTAAATGTCATTGTAAATCATTCCGAGGTTAAAATAGAACGATATTACTTCTATCTTGTCCATAGCCGACATGGTCTAACCCCTCCTGCAACGATAGACAACACAGCACACACTCCTTTTATAGGCTAATTGTTCATTTGTGGCCACAACATAAGTATCTCGTTCCCACAAATTATTAAACTGTGGCCACAAAATAATTATCCCTCCCCACAATGTAATAAATTGTGGCCACAGATTATTAAATCATGCAAACACGTCACTAAATCGAGCAAACAGATTTTTTTTTTCACAGATGTCACCAGAGGGCCTCCGTAGATTCCAAAGAAAGTGACATTCACTCCACAACACTAATGACTGGCTTCAGTTTAAGAACTTTGAAAAAGGTGAAAATGTTATATTGTATGCACAGCTTGGATAATGTATATATATATATATATATACACTATTCACTTTTGTATATTTTCATCTGTGTTGCTCAGCCCTCTAAATGTACTTTAATGTATTGAAAGCTCCAAAGCTGATGACCCTGTGGCAGTTTTAAGGATTACACTTTGACTAGAGAGGTGTGTGTGTCTGTGCACATTTCTGTACACATGCCATCTATTAAAGTGTGTGTGTGTGTTCGCAAAAATAGTGTAAGCCATTGGCGGATTAGGCTGTTATTGATCCAAGACGGACATGGTATTAACTGGGATAACTAGCAAAGTCTCGTCATCATAACTGTCTGAAGCAGCCATCCAACTTAATGAAAGCACTTTCCAAATGTCAAGTGGTTAACACCAAGCTGTAAGGCAGCCATATCAGAAGATTCAGAATACACACACTCGCACATACAGAACTATTAAGAGTTATTGTCAGCCACTTGCATTCAGCAACAACCAAGTCCCTGGCAGGTATTCTCTATTTTAAGACATAGACCCATGGGATTATTACTGTATCTACACAAAGACAACCACATGCACACAACCAGACACTTGAGAGCACCACAGTTGACCTCAGAAGATCATTCTGATTGTGAGCAACATCTGACCTAAAGTCTGAAATGATGCATTCTTTTTTTTTTTAATTATACAATTTGTAAATAGAATGTCTATGGCCATTACTTGCCTTGACTGTTTTGTCACTGATTGTTTTTTACAGTGTCGTGTTTCATAATAGACAATGGCAGAGAGAGCGCTTTCCCGACTTTACACGAGGCAAAGCAAAGACGAATGATTGGTATGTGGAAGAATGGTTGTTAGTCTGCTAGGTGGACCTGTGGAGAAGAGGAAAGGTCAACAAACTAAAGGATTGCAAGTGTCTACCTGAATCTCTGAGTGAACAGTGTACATCTGAGGCCAATGGGAATTAGTCATTTGTTTCAGATGTAAGGGATCAATGTATCCCCATGATTGTCTGAACCAGATTTGATGGGAATCTACCAACATTTGAGGGCATGTTTGGCTGTGGACTGACCAGAGAGATGAAATGACTTTGGAGTTATATCGCTAATATGGCAAACAAAGGGAGAACAGTTAAACCTCATGAGAAGATATCTGAATATCTGTAACCATATCAGTTTGCTTCACTCTTGTCAACGATTGTCCATATTCCAGATAAATTGTCCATTTTACTTGATAATCAATCTGTGTGATATCTGATTCTAATCAAGCATCACCATGGATATGATGTCTTTGGAGTATTTGTCCATTCATTAAGTAGGCAATTTTTTCAGTTGTATGCATTCTGAAAAGGTGAGTGTTTTTCTGATCTTTTCTGATCTGGTGAGTCTGTGGATCCTTCAATTGAAGAATATACATCAAGAAAAGACATGCGTTTCTTTAGAGATTAGCAACCAAGCAGAAAAGACAAAAATATACATTTATAATTCTCTGTAAAAGAGAGAAAGGTGTACCAAACCTCTCATTGCTAGTTTGCCTGTCACCATAACAAGTACAGTGAGTTTATATTTTTCACTGGACTCTAATATTGTATTATTATTTATTATTTTGAGGAATGCTTATTTTAATCAGGTGGTGACTGCAGCTTTATATTTGCAAAAAAAAGGCAAAGGGCACAAGACAAAAACAGGTTAAAAGAGTGCAATAAGGTTGTTCTTTCATAGTCCACACATTTAATTCTCTGCTATTCTTTGACCCCTGCCTACTTACCCGTCTACAATGTTACCAAGGCAATGCCCTGTTGTTCTTACAACTCATTATTTTACCCACTTTCAAAGAGAATTGAAAATTAACTCCAGAGCCCAATTCAAAAGGACATCAAACACTTACTTTGCAATGTGTTTACAAATGATCTACTTTCAATTATCTGCCTTGCACCAGCAAATTTATCTTTTTAATTTATTACTTTCATACTCTAAACATTATGCGCCTCTGTACTTAGGTGTCATGTTGGATAAGGGGAATTACATTTGGGCAATCACAGAAGCTCAATCATTGCCTCAGAAACTCATTTGCTGTGATCAGTCTTCCATTTCTGCCTCCTCTATGCTTCCACATGTGTTTACACAATTTGGTGGAGCACTTTCCATGGCCCATCACAATTTGTAGAGAGAAGGAAAATCCTACACTGACCCCCAAGAGATGGTGTGCACACATGGAGGCAAATTGAAATTATTTCAATGCTTATTATTATTGTTCTGATTGTAGTGTTTGGCGTGATATAATGCACTGTCGCTTTTCCCCCTTCCCTTTTGCTTTGAAAGCGGCAGTTTTTTGTTAATTGCCTTGGCATCGCTCAGGCAGAGCCTTGCCAATAAAGCACCTTGAAATTGAAAAGTGAATTGGAACTGAATGGAGGGAGGAGATTCTCCCTCTCTTTCCTTGTTTTTTTTTCTGCAGCCGGTAAAGCAGGATTAGGCTTGGCACAGAAAGAGACAAAAGGGAGCATGCAAACGTGTGTGTGTGTGTTTGGATGTGTCCATGTGTCTGTGTGTTTAGGTGTGCATGTGTTTGCCAGCACTGTCCTGGAGTCAGGGCAGAAAGGTTTATAGGGGACTCAATTAGTTCACCCCAAACACAAATCCAGAATATATTCCACATTCCAGGTCTATCCGGGATGTGGCAGGGAAAACACTAAAGCTCTGTCCACGAGTCGGAAAAACCCTCAAAGTCCTTCCCCTGTCCCGCTTATCCCTGAGAATCCTTGCACACAGAGGGACTAAAGGGGAGCCGACCACAGCTGGAATCCCACCATCAGCCGCTGCCCCGGATTTTCTGATGTCGCTCTGGTTTGTTCTGGGTGAAAGGCGATTTGGTCCAGTGTCTGCTTGTGCCAGGCATATTTCAATTCTGTTTGCAGAAACAAAAGAGCTGTAATTGCATTGTTTGTATCACACAGATGGTGAGAAGAAGGTTACCGGAGAGGCCACTATTTATTTGTAAATCATTATGAATACAGTGTAAGTAATGGAGACAGTATTCTGGCTATTGATACATGAGGTTGCAGCTTTGGATAATTATTTACTATCAGTTTATAGTATTTTGTCCAACTACAGTATCCACTGTGGAAAGTGGGTACAGAACAGGTTTATGGACAAGGATGAGGAGCAGAGTGAATGGTAGAGGAAAGCAATCTGTCTGACAGACTCACTGAGGGAAGACAGGAAGATCCAGATCAGCGCCTAATAGCTAACTGATAAAATCAGACCATGAAGTGTCTGAATTAGATGTGTTGTCCCTGAAAGTGAGGCTGTTGAGTAAGATTGTGTTGAAACAATCTGGTATGGCTTTCTGGCACTTTCAGAATAATGTGATTCAGTTCATTTTGTGTTGCCTGCTTTCCTGCTTGTTTACTCACTCATCAAATCAGAACATAATGACATGGCAGAGCCCTATACCCTCTCCAAACACATTGCATTCTGTCATCAAAATGAACACATGCACACAAGCCTTGTTACGGATGAATGTATTTCGATACATGATATGAAATGAGTGCAAAAAGACCACACAAAAAGTGATTAATATCACTGTCATGGTATGATGTTTCCAAATATAAAGCCACAAAATGCCAAGTAGATGAAGAGGGAACTGGTAACAAATGTCAGCAAAACACATAATTAACAAATGTAATGCCATTTATTAAATTAGGCTTTTAAAGAGCTACACACTGATATGTTTGTTGTCCATGCACTCAAATGGTGGGCATTTAGGATTGCACACCACAAGATCCACACTGATTGAAATGTATATTCTAGTGACAAAACAGCATTCTGGATTTGAGTTGACGGCAGACATCACTAGTGTGTTGACTTGTAATGGCCTTGTACCTACAGTGATGCATGTGTATAGTCTCCTTCATAAACCAAATGACAATTTAGGTTGTACCGAAGTATTTTTTGAAAAACATATTTTATACTACTGTGTAAAAAAATAATAGAGGAACAAACTTATTTGGGGTGATGCAGGGATGCAGGATAAATCGTCAATGTAGTTGTTGTCAATTTCAGTCATCAGTATGCATTCAAGAGATGGTGACCCTATGCTTGACAAGCCCCACTTTCACACTATGCTTAGGCAATGGTAAATGGACTCCACTTATAAAGCTCTTTTCTCTGTTTCTTTACAGACCAAAAGCGCTTTACATTGTTTTGTACACAATCGCCAAATCACACACCGATAGCAGCAGCTTCCACAATGGGTGCAAGCTAACTATAGGGGACAATTTGGGGTTCAGTGTCTGCAGGGACACTTTGACGTGTGGCGGGGAGACGGGGGATCGAACCACCGACCCTGCAACCCAGTGGACGAACGCCCTGCCCTCTTCGCCACCTAGCTTCAATGGAACACATTTGATCTGCACTCTGATTACTGCAGTTCACCCTATGCCAATGCAATGTAGAATTCAGTTGGCCTCATCTTCAGTGGTTGTTGAGAAAAGCACCAGACCTGCAGTGCAGCACAGAACAGCGGCAGGCCAACCCAAACTCACAACATGAACCAATTTGGCAATTATTTTCAGGTAACACTTCCCCCCTGCTGAAACACAAACGAGAAGATCTCAGACCCACTAATCGTAGTGCTAACACACACACACAGACACACACAGACACACACACACACACACATACACACACACACACACACACACACACACACACACACACACACACACATTGCATTCAAGTGCAGAGTAGAGCAACAATCCTCAAGTCCATCTTTTTTTTAAGACACTTTAAAAGATACAAGTCCCCGCAGTATGAATACAAATAGTCTTACTGACATCTTGTGGAACTAGCCATGCATATAGTTTGGGATTTCCGTTCCTGAGTTTGCGTTCTGCTGCCACGCCATATAGTGCAGGTGAATGTTATTGTAATGATTTGACTAAAACTCAACAACAATTGGGGCCAAAAACAAATGTTGGTGCATGTATTATTTGTTTGGTAATATTGTTCTAATGCAGGCAAAGCATAGCAAAGGGGGTTATTGATGTCCCACAAAATGGTTTAAGCTAACTGCCCTTAAAATAATGCAGAATCATACATACAGTTAGGGCCAGAAACGTGATACAGTTTACACAAATGTTTTGACGTGTGACTGAGTGAGTTTGGTAAAGTAGAATATAGAGAAAGGAAGGGCTAGTCCATGTGCATCAGTCTGTATGTGTTTGGGGGCTCAAGTGGCGAGTATAGAAAAGATAGAGTGAGCTGGTTCTGACTGCAGGTCTTACCTTAATCCTTTCCGTCCACATTTTTCAAAGCACTACTCGAATGCACCCAAAGAAGCAGAGGGACATCCTTTTGTCAAAGGCAGATTTACCTTATATAAAAACAGGTTTTCAGAAAGGAGGAGAGAAGAGGCTGAAACTGTAATGTTTTTCAAATAACTTTGAAAATAGACTGGAGTGAAATGAAATAAAAAAATAAAATGATAGATAGAGTAAGAACGCTGGATGTAGAGGAGAGATTGAAAGATGGGACGGCTTTGATTGGGGGTTATGGAGGGAGAGAGACAGACAGAAAGAGAGAAAGTGAGAGAGAGAGAGAGAGCTTTGGTTTCGTTGGGATTGCAGCCAGCGGAGCAGCTCAGAGGAGTAAGCTGCTTCCAGATGAGTGAAAGAAGTCACACATGCGCAAACACACGTGCAAACGCACGCATGCACGCACACACACACACACACACACACACGCGCACACACACGCACACGCACACGCACATGCACACAAACACACACACACACACACACACTCTCACACACTCACAGCACATCGTACAACCAGAAAATCACTGAGATCTGCAAGGCAAAACTAGAGATGAGATTCTGGTTATGTTTGGAGGCGCACTGTCGTTTTGAAAGGCATTGACACTGTAAAATCAACCATGAAAGGCATATTATAATTTATTCATACAGTGTAGTGCACCAAACATGATGGGACTGCCAGCAGCTGCTGAGCATTGAAGTACTTATTCGTAAAATAACTTTAGTGTAAAAAAGACACATTGTGAGGTTACGGCAGGTAATGCCTGTGACTATTTCTTGGCCGGTTGCAGTAACTTAGAGTCTCCACAGGTTTCCTGCTTTCTTCAAGGTTGATGACAATCGGTCATGTAGCATACACACCCATGTGGAAAAAAAACTAAATGTAATTCCCACACTGTTTGTGTACAGATAAAAACAAATAAGTAATAAAATGTTACTTTTGGACCTACCTGAAAGACGTTCCACTATGTTTCCTGTATTTGGGCTAAGCTTAGCTAACTGGCTGCCTCAAACAAAAAAGTAATATCGATATTCTCTTCCAAATCTGTATAATTCTGTATTTAATATCGTCCAGTCCTGATCATTAACAGCTAGCTTGACATAACCCCTGTTGACTGTATAAAACAGTACATAAATCATGTCCTCACAATGTAGCTGTTTACCACTGTTAAATCCCAGGACATGGAAAAATGTGAATAAGAAAACTTTGGAGTTACAGTGAGATCCCATTTTGATAGGCGGACTGCCTCCCTCCAGCTTTTGCCCCTGCGTCTGACTAAACTGCCTATCATCGACTGTTTCAGTCATTTTCTTTGTGAGCGCTTAGGTAAGGTGGAGCTAGTGATCATCAAAGTATTGTGCTTGCTGGACCGCATTTGTGCACGCTGAGCAGAAATGTTGCCTCGCAAGAATGCTTTCCCGCTCAAGTGTAATGTTCTGTGCACTTGTATTACCTGCAGGCAGAATATTTTTCTTTGGATAGTTTAAAGGTGCTATTTTTGAAACAGTCTAACTTTACCTCTGATGATCCTAAATGACGTGTAACAGCGAACAAAACCATCAGTGCAAAGAATGCTATTTTTCCATAGTTTTGCCTTTGTCATGGGTACGCTCACCCAGGAACAACAGCTGGCGTAGTAAAAACACCGAAAACATATTTTGCCGAAAGGGAATGCAATAATTAACACAAATTGAAAGTTCCTTGATTCCTTGATGCACCTTTAAACAACATGAATGAAGAGAACCTTTGTGTTGGAAAATTGCTCTCACAATACTTAACTCCAAGAACTGCAACTTCCAGGACTTGGAGTGGGCACAATTTCCAACCAAGTGGTGTCTGTCTATAGATGTTTACTTTTAAATGGTCGTGTCAGTTTGGGTCCTGCCCTCAGGATGCAATAACTCCGAATGTGAAACTCCCTGAATTGGATGAAGGCAGTTGATGCTAGTCTCTTATGTGAACCACGGTACACAAATTGTACTCACAGGCAGCTATGAGCACACAATCACACAAACATACTGTAACAATCTACACATGACAGGAATACTCCTGATGGAAGTAAATGGATGGAGTTCATCCCACAGGCAGCTATGAAGTGAAATGAATGGGACAGATAATTCCCCGGAAAGGTCATCAGCTCTTGGATTTCAGGAAGATAAGAGCATGTGGGATTTCAGTACACACACATACACACACACACACACACACACACACACACACACACACACACACACACACACACAAACAGGATAGACGGCCGTGAGGGCCCTTCTTGCAATTCTTTGTGCAGCGACGTTCTATAATTGATTTAAACACACTGAGGCAATTACTTTAATTCCATCCATCATGTGAAATGGGAGCTCCAATTGCCCATTAGTGCTGTCATATATTTACTTTTGAATGGCGTGTATGGAAACACATATATCACACAACCCTCTTCTCTATCTCACACATTGACTTTTTGATGTTTGCCCCTCTTATTGTTATTTTCATTCACTCAGCTTGCAGTTCATTCTTTCACACATTGTTTGCCTCAGTTATATTTTTAATATCTGTCAGCACTGATTTTCTCTCTCTTTAAATATCTCTGTATATTCCTCACTCTCTCTCTTTATTCATCTCAGTCCATCCGTTTAATAACCAACAATCTTGGATGCGCTCATACCTATTTATGCCACACTATTGCCCCCTCATTCGATAGCAACGCCCCTCTGTTACAATGTTAGCTAAACTCGAACAGAAGTAACAAAGCCATGTTATATTGGTATTAGTATTATTTAAAAAAAAATCATAACCAGAGTTGAGAATGCATGCTTTTAAGATTTCAATAAACAACTATTTGATGTTTTTTAGATTAAGCCTTTTTTACAAAGTGCCTACATCTGTCCCACACACAAGGGGCTCATCCAAACATTGGTTAACTGCCAGAATCTCTGTCTCTGTGTATGTGCATATGCAAGTGTTCCTTTTTTCGTGTGGGATTCTTCTGCCTGTCAGTATCCCCGCATTTATTAAATATGGTGTAACTCACATTAGCTGTGCTAATTAGAAGAACATAAATACTGCTTTCTTTTTTTGCATCTTGTCTGTTGTGTTCTTGTGAGTTATGTGTTGTTTTGTCATTAATGTAAATTATTACTACTTACCAAATGTCCCTTGGGGGAAAAAAAAATCACATACCAATTTATCTGTGAGGTATGTGTCTTGTTGAGGTTCTCATCATATGAGCAAGGGGTGGAAAGTGGACAGAGCTTTCACTACAGGTATTGTTTTTTTTCATTGCAGAAAGAACAATGTTTAGTGATATTGGTTAAACCAAAAGTCAGGCTGAAAATAAAAGAAAATAATTTATTCGGAATAGGTGTGATTTTGTGAGAGGTTTGATGTTGAGAATGGTGTTGCCACTTGTATAAGAATACATCCTATGTGTCATTTACAATATGTAGTGCATAGCAGCAAACCATTTTAAATTAAGGTGAACACATGCAGGTAACAAGGTACAGTGTGTCACTGTTCATTTTGTCATCTCTCCATGGTGTAGAACAACAGTCAATGTGTATACATCTTACAGTTGGATAATACATGCATTCTTAGCATCAGCTCAGATAGACTTGCATAGTGGGTTTATTTTGTGCATCCATGTTCTCGGAAGTAAAAGTTAATTTTAATATGTTTCTATAAAGTTCCCCTGCTCTCATAAATGTGCATTGCTTTTTTTTGTTGCCTCTCTTGGATTTTTGGCTTTCACTTAACATAACAATGCACAGTACCTTTTTGACTATATAAGCTGTTTGCACATGCATCTGCTGAAGGTGGGGATGTTTCTCTTTGCTCACCCAAAATCTTAGTTCAAGTCCTGCATGTGCCACCATGGTTTAGTGCAGCAGTAGAGTGATGGTATAAGGCAGGATGTTGGCAAGGGCAACCGACTGGGGTACAAACAGGAGCTAGACAGTTCAGACCGCCAATGGTGTTGGGAGCCAAATGGACCACCTCTTGGCCAGGTGTGTGCCCTCCCAAGGTGATGGGTTGTCTCTTCGCCCAGTCCCTTGATGGCTCAGAGGGATTAGTGCAGACAGGTGGTGTGCTAGCTAACCACAAAAGGAGAAGAAGATGGTGGGCTAGCTGCTAAAGGACACGCATGCATCTGGCTAGCCGGCTAAAGATTGGTGGGCTGTATAGGATCACAAACCCAAGGTATTACAAACTGATTGTTAGCAGAATTGGAGGCTAGCAGACCGTGGCTTGGGCTGGGGAAATGAGAACCTGGAAAAGGGCAAGCTGGGAAGGTGAGTGTCTAATCAATGTCGCCACTTTATTCCGCCGAGGTGGGAAGTGCAGGCAGCAGGGGAATTACTTTAACACAGCTGGACAGGCAGAGTGGTGTAGCTTACTTGGTTATGATCATGAATCGAGCTTACAGGCTGGAACTGGAAGTCCGGTAGGCAGGCGAGTAGGTATTGGGTTTCTTTGGTGAGTGCCTGGTCAGTGAAGTGAGAACATGTGAGCAGGTGAATGATGACTGGGGGAGAAGTATGATGGCATCTGGTGGACGTCTGAAGGATGGCAGGTCTGTAGAGTTGGGATAAGGTACATGGCCCGGGAGAAGTGAACAAGTGACAGGGCCAAGAGAGAGAGAGGAAGAGAGGGGTCGGGATGGGAAAAGTGTGGCTTATTGTCTATTTTTCTTAGCTTGGCCTTTTTCAAATGTACAGTATGTGACCTCTTACCTATCTTAGTCTCTCCCATGGCTTGCTCTAACCATGTTGGTCTCATATCAGACTTCCTCTGTTCCTCTGAGGACAGGCACCTCTGACAGTATGCTTCTGAAACACTGTGAACTATTTGTAAATGCTGACTGATAAAGCAACAAAAGTAGCACCCCGGTGAATATGTATGTGTATCGGTATGGGCTGTCCGCATTCCAATGTTGTAACCTCTTTCTCTTATCCTCTCGTCCTCAAGGCCCTGTTTTATTCATTCTGCCTCAGGGTGATGATAACAGCAGCAACACACACACACACACACACACACACACACACACACACACACACACAACCACACACACACACACACACACACACACACACACACACACACACACACACACACACACACACACAGACACACCGACATTACTAACAGGGGACTATCGCAGGTACCAGCCAAGTGTGGCAACCTATTTCTGGTCATTTAAAAAATAAAAAAACACAACAGAATATTTACTTTTAATCTCTTCTGTCATAATATTACTTTAAATGTGTTTTTTAAATTGTTTTGAAGAATTTGCTAACAGTGGACTTGAATCATTGGGTGACATCTAAGAGTGGACTCCATTCACTGCATCAATGGAGCTGTCTGTGCCTATTGTTTCACTCAATGAGTGTTTGCTTGCTGCAGTTACCTCCCTTTGTTTCTTTTTAAGATAGATTATATACCTTTAATTTTAACACTAACTAAACATATGATACAAATACTATGAATATAATCATGGCCACATGTTGCAAATAAATATCAAATAAGAAGTAACTTGTTGGATGCACTAATATCAGGGACATAGCAACAACATTTTCCTTATCCAAGCCTTATCTTTATTTAAAGGATGTGTTCACAATGTTACATTCTAAAGATGTATTAAACCACTACAGTTTATTTTGCGGTTCTAATTATAAAAAGGTCCTCTCTTCTACTGTTTCAAATGACATGAGTCCTCTTTTAGCTGGTACTAATTGACACAAGTTCCCTGTTGGTTAGGATGGAATGATATTCACACTCCATCATGTATGAAAAAGACCTAGCCAGATCAATAATGCATATGAAAATAATCTTAACTGCATTTGAGAATAGTTATAACATAACATATCATTTGAAAATGATTGTAGAGTTTAACAATGTTTTAATACATATATTTTTTTAAATATTTTTTTACGATAGCTGAACGACAGTGGGCACAAGCGGAGCGACATGTGCAACACTCTAACTACAGTCTGCTTTACCAATAGTCACCTGAGCTGAACAGTTCACAACACCTGCAAAACCCATTCCAAGCAACACACTGTCACACACATCTCAAAACACAAACACACACTGTCAATCAGAACACACAGAGTAAAAACACCAGCATCAAACACCAATAAACAAATTACAAACATTTACTCATTACAGTTTGAATAATGTGAGTGACTTGAATGAAAACCAACAGTTTGCTTCAGTAGATACACTGCCCGTCCAAAGAAAGTCATGGCCACTAGTTGCAAATAAATATCAAATAAGAAGTAACTTATTGGATGCACTAATATCAGTGACTTAGCAACACCATGTTCCTTATCCAAGCAAATGTGTTCTCAATGTTACATTTTAAAGATGTATTAAACCACAACAGTTTAATTTGCTGTTATAATTTTCTTCTTTCAGTTTTAACAGTACGAGAGGGGACTTTCTAGTGAAATCTTAATTGTCTATTATAAAAAGTATTTAGCGGTGCTGACTAGATGAACAGAGGGCTGACACATGGATGACTGGTCTGCTGAGAGCAAGTATCTGTTGCTGTTTGCTGTGATTTTTAACAATATGTAATGCACATTATGGAATAAATCAAACACTGCTATTACTTTTAAAATGGTAAAAATATGCATTTTAATTAGGCAAACTGAATCATTCTTAAGAGAAATAAAAAATTATAAATGTAGTCTTAAATGTCTGTATGTTATACATATTGACTATACCTGCAGTCCTAAATTGTATGGAATGACAGGAGTCCCCGTTTAGTTGGCACTAATTGACACAAGTTCCCTGTTGGTTAGGATGGAATGATATTCACACTCCATCATGGATGTAAAAAACGTTGGCAGATCATTAATACCTATGAAAATAATCTCAACTGAATTTGAGAATAGTTATAACACAACATATAATTTGAACATGATTCGTAGAGATTAACATGTTATATTTAGTCTGCTGACAGCAAGTATCTGTTGCTGGTTGCTGTGATTTTTAACAATATGTAATACATACTATGGAATACATTAGAGGTGTAGTCTAGTTTTGTGTAGTGGGTATACTGTGATGATTCCCACCTCGCCTCTTCCTGAATATGCAACATAGCATTTTGTATACATTTCTAAACATATGGCTTACACTGTGGTGGGTTTACAATGCTGTTGTTATTGCAGTTGGCGCAGCAAAGGTAAAACATTTTACACCCTACTAACATGGGTTTAGAAACATCAAAATTAGGAAGAACTTCCATCACAAATTATTTGTGATGGAAGTTCTTTCAAGGTTGGAGGTCAACCCAGGTGGAAGAATATTTCAGGAGACTTGGATGAATTATGAAGCAATATTTATTACAGGCTTGGCCAAGGAGAACCGGACTGCAACTCTCGTGACTTGCACTTCAATTCTGACAGACACTTCCTGAGAGCTGTGTATTAACCTTGTGCTATCTCTAACACCTCCCCGGCTCGGGCACCAAGCGTACCAATGTTTTGGTTCAGAGCTGAACACGGTGAACCATAACATTCTGGAGTCTAAAGAGATGAGACTTTCTCTATACAACTGACTTAAGTGTCTCCTAACAGTCTATCAGGCTGACCTAGTGTCTGAGATATAGACAAACACACAAGACAGGCATAAATTAACTATACATCTCTACCATAAATATTAACCATACTAAAGACTGAAAATTCCCTCCCAACATGTACTTTAAGTTCACTGTATGGAGCTAGTTTAGGGCAGAAAACCAGTCTGTGATTGTAGCAGCATGGTGCTATGTTATACATATTTACCCTACCTGCAGTCCTAAATTGTATGGAATGACAGGAGTCCCCGTTTAGTTGGCACTAATTGACAGAAGTTCCCTGTTGGTTAGGATGGAATGATATTCACACTCCATCATGGATGATAAATACCTAGCTAAATCAATAATGCCTATGAAAATAATATTAACTGCATTTGAGAATAGTTATAACACAACATATAATTTGTAAATGATTTGTAGAGTTTAAAAATGTTTTAATACATATATTTTTTTAAAGATTTTTTTACGATAGCTGAACGACAGTGGGCACAAGCGAAGCGACATGTGCAACACTGTCTGCTTTACCAATAGTCACCTGAGCTGAACAGTTCACAACACCTGCAAAACTCATTCAAAGTAACACAATGTCACACACATCTCAAAACACAAACTTACACTGTCTATCAGAGCAAACAGAGTAAAAACACCAGCATCAAACACCAATAAACACATTACAAACTTTTACTCATTACAGTTTGAATAATGTGAGTGACTTGAATGAAAACCAACAGTTTGCTTCAATAGGATCACTGCCCGGCCTAATAAAAGTCACACACTCAAATATCTTGTTGGACCATCTTTAGCTTTGATTACAGCACATAATCGCTGTAACACATTTTGATACGCTTTATTTGGCACATAAAGTTGCTTAGAACCTAGGCCTGACCAACTGAAACAACCCCAGAAGGGTGTTTCAGGTAGCTGGTTTTACATACTTTGAGTTTAATCGAAAACCCAGAGTTGCTTATCAACCCTGGGTTTTCGGTTTCAGAACAGTGGATCAGCGTTGGATTAATCAACTCTGAGCGTGTTCACTCTGGGTGGAGCGTGTGCGTAAAAGCCATCGTCAATGGATCGCTGATAACATGATTCACCATGGAAACAGAAGAAACAAATGATTGATCCTCCCACTTCTCCACTTCTCAAAAAAGAAAAGAAAAAAAAATCTCCGCTCCTCCCACTAGAGTTAGAAATATTAACGAATGAGTTTATGGTATGGAGAAGAATTAACGGGGATATTGTCTAATAACTCTGATCTAATCTCCTCGGCAATTCAGAAAAAAACAGAGAAAACATTTTTTGTCAAGAGAATAATTTCGCTTCCGTTTGATAAGCCATAGTCTATTTTAAAAAGTTACGCATATCAGCAGTAAAGTATTAAGCTGGCGCGGCACAGCATTGCTGACAGTGTTTTATATTCGCTGTATAATATGTTGGCAAGCTATAGCCTAATACTGTGCAGTAACAGACTGTCGCTTCTTTTAAATGGGGAGTGAAATACATTGCGTCAGACACATTAGGTGACAGTTTCCATTGAAGAGCCTGATTGATTTATTACCAGATCCATTTTCCTCAAGTGATCACAGTTTAAATGATTGTATAATTTTTATATTCATATTAGGCTATTTAACGAGGCTCGTCTGCGACTTTAGGATCGCACAAGTGAACAGTAACGATCGCGTGCAGGTGCAGCGTTACATGAATCCACCTGACATAAATCTTTTCAGTGGCACAGACGTTAAAAAGCATACAATACTAATAGGTTTATTAATCTGAATGTAGACCATGTCACGATGTGTAAGGGGGCCACCTATATGAACGGACCAAGGGCTGAGAACAAGGCTACTGATCAGATAAATGATCGGTCAAACGTAAAATCATCAGGAAATGATCAAAACATCCCGATGGAGATTTCTATGGAGTAATTTTGCTTCAAACTGTACAGTCACGCGTGTGACAGTGACACTCTTTCTTCAGTCGGAGCTGCAGCGTAAAGTGAAAACAAACTCAGGGTAGGTCTAACCACCTATCCAGCAGGTTAGACCCACGGCGTATGTTGCAGCAGTAACTGACCCTCGGTTGCGCTGAAACTGACCCAGAGTTTCCACTAACTCAGAGCGAACAAACTCTGCGTTGCCTCAAAACCAGCTACCTGAAACACCCCTCTGATGATAGGCTCTCAAGTTCAATATTGAACATAGCCAAGAGTTCTATTGTTGATATTTAAAATGTTGATACAACCAAATAATTGTATTTATTTTATTTTAATCTCCCATCATGAACATTATTTTTTTTTTCCCGACCACATTTCTTCAAAGATGAAAGTTCACTACTATCTCTCCAGGCTTTTCATAATGCGTTGGACAGTTCTTAACAAGATTTTAGTAGTTTCATCTTTTCCTGAGTAGTTGTCTTTGTTTAATGCAGGCCAATAATTTCACTCCACTGAAACAAAGTTACATCTTTTCCCAAACCACAGCATATGTCATCCTTATAGCAGATGACAACATTACAGGAATTGATTTCTGTATTATAATTATAGAATATTTACACAAATAAATACTACAAAAAAATCAAAATGTTACGTGTCAATAAAATAGAAAATAGAAAAATATGATAATTAATAAATAAAAATATTATCTATTAAGGCAAACTTCTGATTTAAATTACTTTTGTTTACCTAATAAAACTGGTATGTTATAAAATAATTTCATGTGAAAGAATTGAAGTTCCCTCTAAAAAAATGTGCTGGTGTTTTGTTTCATTTTGGTAGTAGGAGGATTTCTTCCTTTTGAGCCACAGAGCCTGAGAGACAATAAAAAATATTTGTTTCCCTTTTCTCAGGCTAGGGTGAACAGATTTCTAAAATCTTTGCATATTTATACTACACTGTGTGCATAATTATTAGGCAAGTGAGTATTTTGGCCATATCATAATTTGTATGCATATTTTCCAACTTTAAGCTGTATACAATTGAGTGCTTATTCAATTTAAGCATACCAGGTGATGTGTATTTGCGTAATGAGTTAAGGTGTGGCCTAAGGAGTTCAACACTCTATATCAAGGTGTGCATAGTTATTAGGCAGTTTCTCTTTCTCAGGCAAAATGGGACAAAAAAGAGATTTAACGGACTCTGAATAATCAAAAATTGCATAAAGTCTTTTAGAGGGATGGAACACTCTTGAAATTGCTAAGATATTGGGGCGTGACCACAGAACCATGAAACATTTTGTTGCAAATAGCCAACAGGGTCGCAAGAAACATATAGAGAAAAAAATACGCAAATTAACTGCCAAAGATTTGGAGGCCCGTGGCTGGATCAGTAACGTACACAGAGCTCCACTTCGACTCAGACGGCAGCAAGGTTGAGGTGGGGTACTGGTATGGGCTGGTATTATTAAAGATGAGCTAGTTGGACCTTTTTGGGTTGAAAATGGCATTAAAATCACCTCCCAAACCTACAGACAGTTTTTAGAAGACACTTTCTTCAAGCAGTGGTACAGGAAAAAGTCTGCATATTTCAAGAAGACCATGATTTGTATGCAGGACAATGCTCCATCGCATATATCGAAGTACTCAACTGCATGGCTAGCCCGTAAAGGCCTTAAGGATGAAAAATTATGACATGGCCCCCTTCCTCACCTGACCTAAACCCTATTGAGAACCTGTGGGCCCTGCTTAAACAAGAGATTTACAGTGAAGGAAATCAGTACACCTCTCGGAACAGTGTCTGGGAGGCTGTGGTGGCTGCTGCACAAAAAGTTGATCGTCAACAGATCAAGAAACTGACAAACTCCATGAATGACAGTGTGACAGTTATCGAAAAGAAGGGTGGCTATATTGGTCACTGATTTTTTTTTACTTGTCAGAAATGTTAATTTGTAAATGTTGAGTGGTTTTATCATTCTCACTTTAACAGATGCAAATAAATAAGTGAAATGGGAAAATGTTTATTTTTTCATTTAGTTGCATAATAATTCTGCACACTAATAGTTGCCTAATAATTCTGCAAATATATGTATTCACTTAAAAAAGACAAAACCTCACTTTTAATTTCTTAAACATTCAGGTTTAGGTTAATTTACATTTTGGATTGACCGAGAACACTGTAGTTGTTCAATAATAAATACATCCTCAAAAATACAACTTGCCTAATAATTGTGCAGACAGTGTACATAGGTTCCCAGAGTTCACTGAAACTTAATGTTTCCTCCAGTGAAATAATTATTTAAATAATGTTCCATCTTTTGAGTCTTTGATTAATATTTTTCTGGATTTCTTTTATTGGGATCATTCATTTAATAAAGACATATTACTTATACAGACTAACTTTCCATTGATGTGAAAGGTCACTCTCTTGTCCCCCACATACATACCTGCCAAACCATGCCCTTGCTGGCAGCCCTTCAACCCCCACTCCTGGCCTGCATTGTCTCTATTCAAAGTAGGCACTTCACACATTTTCTACAGCAACACTTGACAGTGAGTTGGACTTATGTTATAAGACTGTGATGCTGTGTCTCTCCCAGAGGCTGCATACATCTCCTTGCAAACATAAATATAGTGGATTTATTAAAAGAGGTATGGTAACAGTTGTATGCACCAACATTTTTAAACTAAACTTAGTTGGATATCTGGTTCCTTTAGTAACTTTATTTTAAGCCTACAGTAGCTCCCTAAAAATATCCAGCCATGTAGGAAATCATTTATTTACCAACATAATCAATTGATGGATCCTTACAAGAGAAACATGTACAAATATGGAATTTACCTTTCAAATTCACTTTGAAGCCCATTAACCCTTCTAGTTTCACAAGGAATCCTATTGTGCTATCCACTCTGAAGATTTGGTTCCAGTTTAGGCGCCATTTTATGTTTTCCTCTGCATCCACTCTGATGCCCATAGTGAACAATCATCTATTCCCCCCATCTGTTGGGAATATATCCTACATGTTATGGCAAAATAAGGGCATTTAGGTATTCAGACCTTCATAAGGATGGGCACTTTGCTACTTTTTCAGACTTCCCAAAAGGTTTTAATTTACCTACATCCCATTTATTTATGTACGTTCAAATTAGACATTGTGCCTCTTCTCTTTTTTCGTGTTATCCTTCTCTCTCTATAAACCAACCATGGGAAGACCTTCTGACCTTTAAACGTCATCAGAAATTGCTAATTTCTAAGATGTATGACAAACTCAGGGCTCTGGAAAACAATTTGGCTGTCGAAACTAAAAATGCTTGGGAGCGTGAGCCTGTGGTAAATTTGACAGATCAATAAGGTGGTACATAGTATAAGCTCATCTTCTCCTTGTGTCAGGCTGCATCTTATACAGTGTTAAAGTGTTACATAGAGTCCATTTCAGCAAATCTGAAATGTATCCAAATGGTGTGGACCAGTGTGACGGATGCCACGCCTCCTCATGTAAATTTAGTCATAATTTTACTCCTCTGAAACAGAGTTACATCTTTTCCCAAACCACAGCATATGTCTTCTGACGTGGTTGTTTAGGAAATAAGAAGCTATTCACTCCATCAGTGAGAGTTGCACTCTTACAGTAAATGCAAAATTGCAGGAATTGTTTTTGTATTATAATTATAGTATGTTTACAAAGATAAATACTACATTTGAAAATGTTACATATCAATAAAATATGAAATAAAATATAATAAAATGTTTGAATTATTGAGGCAAACTTCTGATTTAATTTATTTTTGTTTACCTAAAAAACTAACAAGTTATAAAATAAACAATTTCATGTGAAATAATTTCACTCTCCTCAAAGGAAATAGTAAGATTTTTGTTGTTCAAACTGTATAAAATCTAAAAAAAAAATAGTTTGCTGATTTTCTATCTTTTGAGTCTGTGATTAATATTGTTCTGGATTTGTTTTATTGGGATCATTCATTTAATAAAGACATATTACTTATACAGACTAACTTTCCATTGGTGTTAAAGGTCACCCTTGTCCTCAACATGCATACCTGCCAAACCATGCTCTTGCTGACTGCCCCTCTACCCAACCCCCGGCCTGCATTGTCTCTATTCAAAGTAGACACTTCACACCTTTTTTACAGCAACACCTATAAACCTCACCAAAAATTGCTCATTTCTAAGATTTATGACAAACTCATGGCTCTGGAAAACATTTTGGCTGTCAAAACTAAAAATGCTTGGTAGCGTGAGCCTGGGGTAAATTTGACAGATCAATGATGGGATAAGGTGGTGCATAGTATGCGCTCATCTTCTCCTTGTGCCAGGCTGCAGCTTATATAGTTAAAGTGTTACATAGAGTCCATTTCAGCAAATCTAAAATCTATCCAAATGTTGTGGACCAGTGTGACAGATGCCACGCCTCCTCATGTACATTTAGTCATACGTTTTTTTATTGTCTCAGACTACATACATTCTGGACTGCCTTTTTATGATTTTGGTGGGCAACAACTCCACATTTACTAGTTGCAATCAGAAATACTAGCCTTCACTTCCCTTCTGGCAAGACGTCATAGTTTACTTATGTGAAAATCTCCTTAACCCCCATTTACTTCTATCAGGCTTAAGGACGATATGTTTTTCCTTAAATTAGAAAAAAATAAACAGTGAAAGGCTCTTCTAAAAAAGTCTCACAAAAATGGGAATAGATCTTTAAATTCTGTCTGTGGTCAGAAATAAGCTGCAGTGTATACATGTGTGTGTGTCAGAGAAGTGAACATTTTCTAAGGTATAATCTCCTAACTGAATAAACAAACTTTCCTCACAGGAAAATGTGATCCCTGGAACACTGTTTGAAGTTAGAAAGCTTCCTGAAAAGTTACTGTTTCACTGTTGTTTACAGCAGCAGGGCCCACAGTTTGGTTTACAAACATATTCTAGTTGGTTCCAGGTTCCTCAAAATAATATTGTTTTGATATGTGATGATATAATTGAATAACATTTTATTATAAACATTGAACTTCACAAACATGTTTTAACTTCACCTAACAATATAAGATAGCTTGCCTTGTAACCTATAGAACATAATGTTGATTACAAAAAAAGCTTTGACTTCTAAACTTAAAGATGTAAAATACAAATTACTGGTTTTACTAGAAATTTCTCGCTAGACTCTCTTCACTCTTGCCGAGGTGACTACACATGGCTCTCCTCTTTCCTTGCCGCTGGAAGCTCAAACATGCACGTCACACCAGGAAATGGGCGTGTACTTAGACAGGAACAGCAAAAAGTGCAATCTGACTGGCTGTTGAGTTTATTTCTGCTTTGGCTGTTTGGTAAATCCATATCAGGACTGTTTTTTTGTTTTGTTTTTCATATCAAGCATTTATGTCAAAAGCTTATCGTCATAATCAACGCAAGTTTTATCGCAATTAATAATTGTAATCAAATGATTGCCCAGCCCTACTCTACAGTATGACTTTAAAAGGTGTCCCTTTAATAAAGATCCTGTTTGCAGTATGTGAAATTATCATCATTATCATCATCTTAAAAGGAATCAAGATGTGGTCTTGCAAATATGAGATCTCCTGTCTCTGTAAAAACTTCTAGTCTGAGAGTAAAATATAAGAGACTTGTGACAGGTTGTCTTGAGATATGAGACGTGTCAGACTTTTGCTTTGTGATGCAGTTTTGAAAATAAATAAATGTATTTCTTGATATTTACCTGCCCTCCACTCACTAAGGCAAGAGCCTGCAACAAGTTCACATCAGGCAGTCAATCTCTAAGAGCCTAGGTAGGGAAGAATAGCCTACAGTTAATGTAAAAAATAAAGTCACAAGCCAACTATAACGTTTGTGCATATTTTTTAATATATTCTCTGGTAAGTACTTTTATTTATTCATTTGTTAACTAGAATTCATTTAGGCTTTTTATCTTATTTCCTTACTATTGCTTTGGTAAAGTTAACACTTATTTTCCATGCCAAACAAGCCCCTTTAAATGTAATAGAAATTGCATTGCAAAGGTAAAGAAAAAAGTGCCATTTTAACATTTGGGGCTTGAGGCTTTAGGGATTGTGCCTCAGTGACTCAGGGGCACTTTACACTGTGAAAACGTGACAGTTTTCCAGTTTTTGGTTTAAAAAAAAACCCCGTTCAGACAAAATTTATCTGACATCTTCACCCGTGCACATGTTTTCAGAGGAAACGGGCCGAAATCGCTGTAGTAGCAGTGCAGCAGCCATGCCAAGCCAATAGTCAGCGGTGACACAGCCTAGTAGATAGCTCTTCCGGTACAATTTGATGCATAAAACCTTACTGTAACCGAAAATTAATGCCACTAACGTTCATAAAGCGGTTGGTGTAAGGTTGGGGTTACAAATATTGTAAAAGACAAGCTTTCTGTCCTCTTATTTCACCGCATTGAACTCGTAAAAACAGAAGACTTGCTGATAGTGAAGGGGCTTCGTGAGCGGATACCTTCCTGTTAGGCGTACTTCAAAATAAAAGTCAACTCACGTGTGTCCAGTGAAATGCTATTAATGTTTAGCCAGCGAAATGCTTTTACTGTGAAGCCGTAGCCTTAATGCTCTTTTTGTTGAACAGTAACTTAACCGCTGCGCGCTGAACTATGGATAGTGTTTTTTAATGTAGAGAGAGCCGTGTCCCTGCCCTGGCATAGAAGCTACACACGTTTATTTGGCTAGAAAAACCGGCAGAGCACAAATCTTTCCCCAGACAAAGTGGCCGGTGGTCTCAATAACTTACTAATCGCTTAGACTAAATTGGCGGGTGTTAGGCTATATTTTAGCCCTGCACGTCACTCTCCGCTGATCACAGTGATGGTGCCGTGGAGACACCGTTCATGTTGTCTTCTAACTTTATAACTCGCTTGTGTTGTGGGTATTTTGACAGCAAATGTTATAGACTACGCATGTGTGAGGGTGGAGCCGTGACGTCAGCGTTATCAGGGGAAATGGTTTCGGTGTTTACAGGAAACCAAAACCGTTAAGTTTTCCAAAAAATCCTCCCTGGGAGGTGATCTCAAAAATCTGCGGTTTCATGCCTGCGTTTGCTGTTTTCCTGTAAATGATATAGTGCAAACGCGGGAATTTTTCCGCGTTTGCACCGTTTCGTGTTGTCGTGTAAAGTGCCCCTCAGAGCAGGCGAGTGCTGTTTCTATCTGTGGCAGCCTGTGTCACTCTCTGATCGTATGCAGTGTGGGGGATGGGTACCTGTGTCTGACGACGGTCGTTAGGCCTTCAACAACAACAGCTAACTTCAATAGCCAAGATGTTATGTTGAATTCAGAGTGACTGTGACATGGGTCATTCTCCTTCCGCTGTATTGGAGAAGATACTTTGATACAAATTACATTTAAAATAGGTTGAGTACAATCAACATTTAACTTTTGTTGGAAATCAAATCCTTTAATACAATATACTCAAAAAAGGATCTTAACAAGGTAGTAAACTTGAAAAAATTTAAAATATGCAACTCTTCCTTGAAAGCTCTTTTAAGCAATAAAAGTCCACTGAAAAAGTTAAACTTTCATATATTCTAGATTCATGACACAAAGTAAAAAATGTGAGGCATTTCTTTTGTTTTAATTTGGATGGAACAAACATGGATTAAAAAAATCCAGTATCTCAACGCAAATCAAATACAATGCGCTGTAATGTAGGGATCTCAAAGTTATCTGCACAAAACAATTTTGTTTTTCGGTAAATCTTTTAGTGCCAATGCTTACAGATCAGTCATTTATAGATGGCTACATAATACAAATGTAGCCTACTGAAATGCAACATGATTGGACTGTTGGAAATAAACAAATAGGCCTTCAGCTGGAAAAGTACAGGTTCTAAGCACCAGTTCTAAGCACCAGTTTGATGGAAATGTTGTGATGTTTGAAAGAGTTTTTGCGGAATAGTGAATGTAAATACTTCAGGGAAGGGCTGACAGTGAATCGTGGGGGCAGCATATTCCATCGGTTCGTCTCTTCTCCACCATAAAAATATAATGTATTTAATTTAATTAGAAATGGTTCAGGTTAAATAAAGATAATACAAGCAGGAATATTTAACTGAATGAAATTGTAGTCTTGATGTGGTACATGATCATAGAATAACTGTTGAAACAGCATGAATTCAGAGTGACAGCTGACTGAACCAAGGATGCAACTGAATAAGATAAACTTTTGTGCAACCGAATCATGGCTTAAGCAAGCCAGGATAACAGAAATATCCTAGGTAAATCTTATCTTGGTTTTGTGCAATAGGCCGCAGGAAGCACACAGTGAACTGCCAAACCGTAAACAATCATGGAAATATTCCATACTGCGATCTGTTTAGTGATTTGGTGCCATCAACAAAAAACTGTGTGTCATTTACATCTTTAGGCTATAAACTGTGAGTCATTTAAATTTTTGAGAGAGAGAGAGAGAGAGAGAGAGAGAGAGAGAGAGAGAGAGAGAGAGAGAGAGAGAGAGAGAGAGAGAGAGAGAGATAGCGAGAGAGAGAGTAAAACTACTGCCTGATTATATAGGGTTCAAAATAATAAATAAATACATCTAGACCTATACATTAAAAAGAAAAACATCACATTATTGTTGTTTTATATTGTCTAAATATGTATGTCAATGTCACGTTTTGTGGCTTGTAGCCTACAATGTGAAACATTATTTTCACTGTATTTTTGCTGCTAGACGCACAGCTCACGAGAAGAATAGGCTGGGGCTGACACACTGTCGGATGTGTGTCGCGCCAAACCGACAAGGGACAGTTGGCCCATTATCGGTCGAACCTGTTACCATCAGAAGCAAAACCCTCCGTTTAGACACTCCCCTCTCTTTCATCTGATCATTGAACACAGCGTTTTTACTCATCCTCACTATCAAATGTAATAGGCCTGAAGCCTATTGGCTCAGGGCTCCCAGTCAAACCAAAACTAATGTTCTTAATGATGGCAACAACAACGCTTTCCCGTGATGTTAAGCTGATGGCGATTTATTAAAAAAGAAAAGAAGGAAAATGCACAGTGCTTCCTGCATTAGGGTCGGGTCCAGTGGCAGAGCAAGGACATTTTCATTGGGGTGGCCAGGATGGGGCCAGTGATAATTTTTGGGTGGCAAGCACAAGGGCTTCGGTTTCACTTCAACATAAGTGGGGGTCTGGGGGTAGTCCCCCATAAAAAAATGTGCTTCAAACATACCATTTTGTGCATTCTGGTGAATTTGGCCGGACCCAACTCGGGTCCGGCCAAATTCACACCACAAACAAACTGCAGCAGCCTGAGAGATGCACACTGAGTTTGTTCAGGTGTACTAACACGGCAGGTGTGAATACGCCCTAGCATCTCTGCCCCATTTCAACTATGTCTCTACACTATCAGTAAAGCATAACAATGCCAAAAAAATATCTTAAAAAAAAAAAATAATCCAGTTTGGTTTATTCCTCTTAAATTCATCCACGATGGAGTGTGAAAGTCGCACCATCCCAACCAACAGTGGACTTCAGTCATTAGATACAGTGGAAGTGTGGACCTTTCTCTGTGATTGTGAAATAAACAAAATAAATATAGATTGAAGACACAAGAACACTGTCAAATTGATTGAAAACCTCTTCTTATAAAGATTATTAAAGGGAATCTTGAGGGACTGAATTACTCTAAAGGTCTAGGCCTCTAAAATGTTCTGATTGTAAAATTATAGTCTGATGATCAATCTGTTTTTGCAATTAATTAGAATACAAAGAACATATCTTTCTCTTTTAACTTGTCACACATAGTCTGACAGGAGAGAGTAGACAGAGAACCAAATTGGCAGCTGAACTGTCTTCACATACTGCAGGCTTTGGGTAGCTGTTCAGCCAGGTCTGAGATGGTCCAGAGACAATCTCCTTAACTCTCCGTTACATTTGGAGAATGTAGTACTGCAGGTAGGGTCAATTAGTATTACACCCATAAGACATTTTAGACCACATTGATATTATTATTTTCCCCTTGAGAATGATCCAGTTTGGCTTATTCCTTTTAAATTCATCCATGATGGAGTGTGAAAGTCGCACGATCCCAACCAAGAGTGGACTCCAGTCATTAGATACAGTGGAAGTGTGGACCTTTCTATGTGATTGTGAAATAAACTAAATAAATATAGATTGAAGACACAAGTACACTGTCAAATTGATTGAAAACCTCTTCTTATAAAGATTAATAAAGGGAATTTTGAAAATAAAGAAATAATCCAGTTTGGTTTATTCCTTTTAAATTTATCCACGATGGAGTGTGAAAGTCGCACCATCCCAACCAAGAGTGGACTCCAGTCATTAGATACAGTGGAAGTGTGGACCTTTCTCTGTGATTGTGAAATAAACAAAATAAATGTAGATTGAAGACACAAGAACACTGTCAAATTGATTGAAAACCTCTTCTTATAAAGATTAGTAGTAAAGGGAATTTTGAGGGACTGGACTATTCTAAAGGTCTTGACCTATAAAATGTTCTGATAATAAATAATAGTCTGATGATCAATTTTTTTTTTGCAATGAATTCAAATACAAAGAACATACCTTTCTCTTTTAATCTGCCACACATGAGTAGTCTGACAGTGGAGAGTAGACAGAGAATCACATTGGCAAGAAAATAAAGGATCTTACTGCTGATCTTTTTTCCCATGTTTGTTTATATCTATCTTTCGTCCTTTTTAAAACTTTTATTAACACTTCAACTCAACATATATATTTAGTTTCAAAAACAAAATACAAATCTATTTTCAAGAGACTGGTGTCTTCAGTAAGCCTGTCAACAGCTCTTCACAGCCTGAAAGACTCCCTGGGGCTGAGACCATTCAGACAATAGAGGAGTGTTTAAACGACGTGTGTGAATGGGCCAGGCCAGGGCAGGCAGAGGCTGTTTCAGATATGAAATTAACACTCACACACTTCCAAGTCCACTGTTGGCAAAAGTTATGAAAATTTACCAGAAGGTATTATACATGTTTTTAAGATGATTTAAAGCATGTCCAAGAGGGGACTTGAAAAATGTCCCCTGTTAGTTTTGGAGTCCACTGTTAGTGGATGTGTTACGATCTCAGGTTCCCTGTTGGATAGGTCGGCTCACTCACGCACACACACACACAGACACACACACACACACACACACACACACACACACAATGAGAGTGTGCACATACCCATAAAGAATACACAGAGTGTTCCTGCACTCAATGCAAATATATACTGTTAACACACAGTAACAGGTACAAACATTGAAAGCAGAAGAAGTGAGAGTGTCAAGGTGTTGAAAGAAAGAGACAGAGAGAGACATCCTGAATGCAATACATTGCTACGGCCATGACTGACCTTAAATAACCTGGAATTTCTTAAGGTGCAAAAAATCCTGCTTGTGCGTAATTAAACCTTTACTCTGGCATCCAGCTACCGCATGAGTTCAGAAGCAAGTCACTTGTGCAACATGTAGACCAGCATTTACTCATATTAGCATGAAGTACTGACTCACATTTGTTCAATTCACTGGTAATTGGGGAATAAGGAGTGGGCATGAAAAAATAATTGCCAGTCATTACGTTGTTTAAATAAAAGGATTTGTTAGAAAAAGGCAAACACAGAGAGTGCTGGTGTTCACAGAGTCACCATGATTTGTGCACGGGGGAAATACAATGGTGAGGCTGCTCCCCCTTTGAGGACATGTGATTACAAGTATCTTAATATCAGATAATGGAATGGGGAAAACACTAACCCCTATTTGTGTCTGCAGTGTGTGTGTGTGTGTGTGTGTGTGTGTGTGTGTGTGTGTGTGTGTGTGTGTGTGTGTGTGTGTGTGTGTGTGTGTGTGTGTGTGCACATGTTTTAAGAAATCCATCGTGTTGCTTCTTTCAGCACCACGGATAGTGCTACAGGGATCAACATAACATCCCCTAATACTTTTCATAGGGATTTGAAAACATGGTAATAACGACTCTCTTAAGATGCCAAATTGGGATCGCCACAGGTTTACTGAAAATATTAACGTATTTGATTTCCAATTAAAAGGATATTTTGGCAAATCCTCTGTGTGGCCTACAGTTTCAAATAAAGCAATACTACTTTCAGTTTAGGATTCAAGGTGCAAAGCAGTTGGCTGAGGCTGCGATAAGCTCCATGAGGCTGTAGGCAAGAGCCAACGCTGATAAGAAAAGAGTAATATGAGACATGGCCACTGGAATTTGTACCCATCCCTATTGCTTTTAAAGCAATCCCATGCCAACCGCAGTACTACAACTGATACAGAAGAGAGTTTGGCAAATGCCACTGCTTCTCTATGTCTCTGTCACTTCACTGTCAGCTTAGGGCAACACTGTGGAAATCAACTGTGGAAATATGAATATATATATATTTTTAAGCATTATTTTGCTCCTATTTGAACAGTGAAATGATGACATAGGTTGATGTTATGCTGATGTAAACTCTAGTTTGCTGTCAGCCTGGGCTGTTTTCTGCTATATTACAGTATCTCACAAAAGTGAGTACACCCCTCACATTTCTTCACATTTTTCTTTATATCTTTCCATGGGACAACACTGAATAAATGACACTTTAATACAATGTAAAGTAGTCAGTGTACAGCTTGTATAACAGTGTAAATTTACTGTCCCCTCAAAATAACTCGACACACAGCCATTAATGTCTAAACTGCTGGCAACAAAAGTGAGTACACCCCTTAGAAAAAATTTACAAATTGGGCCCAAAGTGTAAATATTTTGTGTGGCCACCATTATTTTCCAGCACTGCCTTAACCCTCTTGGGCATGAAGTTCACTAGAGCTTCACAGGTTGCAACTGGAACCCTCTTCCACCCATTTATGACAGCATCACAGAGCTGGTGGATATTAAAGACCTTGCGTTCCTCCACCTTCCATTTGAGGATGCCCCAAAGATGCTCAATAGGGTTTAGGTCTGGAGACATGCTTGGCCAGGCCATAACCTTTACCCTCAGCTTTTTTAGCAAGCCACTGGTCGTCTTGGAGGTGTGTTTGGGGTCGTTATCATGTTGCAATACCACCCTGCGGCCCAGTTTACGAAGGTTGAGTGCACATGGTCAGCGTCGTACACAGAGGTTGGCTTTGGAAAATAGACGTATCAGTGCTGCCAGCATTGCTGAAGGGCTTGAAGGGGTGGGGGGTCAACCTGTCAGTGCTCAGACCATACGCCACACTCTGCATCATACTGGTCTGCATGGCTGTCATCCCAGAAGGAAGCCTATTCTCAAGATGATGCACAAGAAACCCCACAAAAAGTTTGCTGAAGACAAACAGACTACGGACATGGATTACTGCAACCATGTCCTGTGGTCTGATGAGACCAAAATACATTTATTTGGTTCAGATGGTGTTAAGAGTGTGGAGCGGCAACCAGGTGAGGAGTACAAAGACAAGTGTGTCTTGCCTAGAGTCAAGCATGGTGGTTAGAGTGTCATGGTCTGGGGCTGCATGAGTGCTGCCAGCACTGGTGATCTACAGTTCATTGAATTCTAACATGTACTGTGACATACTGAAGCAGAGCATGATCCCCTCCCTTCATAAACTGGGCCGCAGGGCAGTACTGCAACATGATAACGACCCCAAACACCCCTCCGAACGACCACTGGCTTGTTAAAGACGCTGAGGGTAAAGGTTATGGACTGGCCAAGCATGTCTCCAGTCTTACACCCTATTGGGCATCTTTGGGGCATCCTAAAACGTGAGATGGAGGAGCGCAAGGACTCTAATATCCACCAGCTCCTTGATGTCGTCATGAATGGGTAGAAGAGGGTTCCAGTTGCAACCTGTGAAGCTCTAGTGAACTACATGCCCAAGAGGGTTAAGGCAGTGCTAGAAAATAATGATGGCAAAACAACATATTGACACTTTGGGCCCAATTTGGACATTTTTTCTTAGGGGTGTACTCACTTTTGTTGCCAGCAGTTTAGACATTAATGGCTGTGTGTCGAGTTATTTTGAGGGAACAGTAAATTTACACTGTTATACAAGCTGTACACTGACTACTTGACATTGTATCAAAGTGTCATTTATTCAGTGTTGTCGCATGGAAAGATATAATGAAATATTTGAAGAAATATTAGGGGTGTACTCACTTTTGTGAGATACTGTATATGTCAGACTATGTTTGATTAGTATGCATTTCAAGTGGATATATCTCATGCTAATAAAACACCTCTCATTATTCATTACTTTATCCTCACTCCTTTTCCTTTCCGCTCTTGTGCCTGTACAAGGGTCGCAATCATCGTAATGTGTCGTAATCACATTCTGATAATTACAAATCCAAGGGGGTGGTTATGTAGTTATAGAACAATAGGGGGTAGTGGGGGGGTCTGAGGTTGTCTGAAACACATTAAAGTTGTCTTGCACTTCCCTTTCCCGTAATCGTTCTTCCTACTCCCTCCCCTCCTTCCCCCCATGCCCTTTCCTCTGACTCTATCACAGCCTGGTCCCCATTGTGCTGATAGATTATAATGATCTCTAATTAGATCTAAATATAACGATAGACATTCACTGCCATCAGTCCGTTTCTCTCTCTCTCTCTCTCTCTCTCTCTGTATCTCTCTCTCCCTCTCTCTGTATCTCTCTGTGGAGACTGGCTATCATTAGGATGGGTAATAGGAGAGAAAAAAGAGGTGAAGAAAGACGAGTGGTGGATGGGGTGGACCAACAAGAAAATGAGACACAGGAAGTGGTTTAAAAAAAAGGACAGGTGGAAATGAAAATTTGAGGTTGAAAGGTGATTCGAGCGACTCTGAACTTGAAACTTGGAGCAATTTACACCAAAGCGGTTTTATGGGCAATCAGCAGATCTATCATTCAGCACATTGGGACTCTGTGAAGTCGTTTTCTTTTGCTTTTCTCCCAGCCAAACTCCTCATTCCCTCCGTACAGGCAAAAAAAAAATACTCTACTCTCTTTTCTCATTTCATACTACACAAAACTGTTGGGATTAGATCTTAAGCATTGTGGTAGAGAAGATGACATGAGCTTTCTATGAAAGTATTACTGCTGCATGAGCATACACACTAACTTGAAAGGGTGCATATGGATGTGGATGCAATGTTCACATGCTTGATGTTTAAAAAAATTCCTATGAATCAAGCTGGTATCAGATTAGCAGACTGGTAGCTTTGTGAAAACCAAGCTCTCAAATGGAAACAACTGTATTGCACCTGGGGGTGATCGTGGTGTGGTGGTTAAAGCGTCCCCCTAGAGGCTCAGTCCTCATTGCAGCAGTCCAGGTTCCAAACCGAGCCGTGGTCAGTTCTTTGCATGACTACCCCTCTTTGCCCCATTTGAACTCTAGTCTCTAGTCTCTCTAGTATAGTACTACAGCCACTATAGTTGGTAGCATTGATCCCCACACATAATTTGCAGGGGAGTCCAAACAAATGTTGAACATGAATTGTCCGCAGAACAAGGGGATGGTCCATCAGAGAAAAGGCCGCGCTTGAAAGTGTTCAACACAAGTTGTTGTCCAATAATGTTGACTGTTGGTACTTTCTAACCTATGATATACAATGTGTGTATCAACAGCTGTAACGGCTAAGCTTCAGTGAGGTGTAGCTTGAAGTAATGTAGAGTAATTTGTAGCAAACTACTCTTACCAAAGTAGTTTGCCCAACACTGTCCATTTGTCTTTACAAAAGGTCTGTCACAGCCTAGAGAGAAAGAGAAAGATGTGCAGATGGCGTTAGTCGGGACATTTATATATAATAGACATCCTGTATTATGTCTAACTTGCACACTCTTTATCTCGTGGGTTTTGTGTGAGCCCTACAGGCCAGCATGTGTGAGCGTGCCCATTTTATCTTTATAACAAATGGTCTCTGATAACACTGTTGTCAGGATATCATCAGGTAAAGAACTATTACAAATCAAGATGATTCATCCGTTTCTCAACTCATCTAATCATCCCTGTCACCAACTTGTCCTCCTTCTCCTCCTCAACTTAAAATCAATAGTTCAGTTTTTACCAAGTGTAATTGATTTACTTTTTCTTTTTCCTTTCAATTCTTCATGCATTTGTCAACCCTTTGTTTTTTTGTCAGCAGATTTTGGGGGTGTTCACTCCTGCACTCATTGTGGTGTCTCTCTTCCTCAAACTCTTTATAGGTTACATTTTTCACTATGATGTATGTATGACTAGACATTCTGGATCATATAACTAATTGAACCACAGGCAGCACCATTGTAAGAGATTCAAGAAACACTAGAGGCTTGTGTCCACAATGTCCTATCACATATCTTCCTTCTTATAATTAAAACTCTACAATCCCATGAAGACACATCTCAGATCCCATTGTTACAGAACACGTATGAAACACTGGAACTGCATTGTTTATGTGTATAATTTCTCATCGAGCTGCATGTATATAATCCCTGCTGTGCGCTGAATGCATATTTTCAAACACACAGTGTTGTGTATTTCACTCTAGGGTGATGTGCACTAAAGCAGAGAGTATCTCAAATAAATACTAATGTGCACAACCACTACAGCACAGATTGTGACACACACACACACACACACACACACACACACACACACACACACACGCATGGCTTATGTGCAACAAAGTACAGTATCCAATCACTTGGGAGAAATACAAGTGATGTGATATTTTGCAATGCATTCTGGGAAAGTCCCCTGTTACTTCCCTTGTTGGATTAACGGCAGCCCCATTCACCAATACATGTGTGTATTATCTATATGGCGTATGCGTTTAAATCCCATCTTTGTGTATGTACTGTATAATCTCCTATATGGTATGGAGTGTCATTCGATTAAAAATGTGAACATTTGTGAGGAATTATTGTCCTATGTGTTTATATGCTTTATATCTGTTTTGAAATGGTTAATAGTGCTGATAAATCGTATGTTCCTGTCGGCTTGTCTCTGCTAATGTGTTTTTGTCATTGTGTTTGTGTAGCTCATGTGCGAGTATACCTCTGAGAAATAAAGACAATGTAAGATTGTAAATGGGAGGCAGTTGGGTGCCCTAACATTGTTTGATACGACCCAGGGTTCCAAATGATCCCTCCTCTGTCTTTGCCTTTCTCTCCTCCTCTCCCACTGATTCCTCCCTACACCACATTGCTTTGGTTAATTTACCAGCAGCGGGATATGTCATCAAGCCCTCAGCCACAAACAGATACACCCATGGATGGACAAATGCACACCCACATACGTAAATACACTTCAAATTACACACAATGTTCATAGCACAAGCTTCCAAAACACATTTGTTTGTTTTTACTTGTGTCTTTTCAGTGAGTAAGGGTGCACAAGAAGCTTCCTGCTAGGGACAGTACATGGAGAATCATAGTCAGAAAGGCTTTGCCCTTTTTTAAACAGACATAAAGCTTACTATATGAGTAGGGGACATGTAAGAAGTAAACACATCCCCACAAATGTACACACAGTTTGCTTGTGTACACAGATATACACATATAGGAAAATATGTGAGTAAGTCCATACACACACACAGACACACAGCTAGACATCGGATGCATTAATCTTCACATGTGTTGGGGGGAAAGCAGTGTTAAAGCAGTGTTCTCTCTCTCTCTCTCTCTCTCTCTCTTTATCTCTCTCTCTCTCTCTCTCTCTCTCTCTCTCTCTCTCTTATTCTCTCTGTGTCCCTAGTGAGGTTATGACTTCATTAAAACAGAACTAAGATCACAAGCTAGACTGAAATTATTTTCCAATTGGCGTGTTGAAGTCAGCGGTAATGCAAAAAAGTTGCACTGAGTTTAAATGGTGTTTGTAAAAAAAGAAAAAGAGATAATTTGCAAAAGCCTGCATATTAGATTATGCTATTTACATTTGCAATGGCATTCTATTTTAGTATAGGCTCTGGCTGGTTGCGTGCGTCAATATGTGGGTGGGGGAAGAG
>OX442352.1:13285952-13308452 GCA_949357725.1 Hyperoplus immaculatus | reverse complement strand
GAACTATGGATAGTGTTTTTTAATGTAGAGAAGAACCGTGTACACAAGTTTATTTTGTTAGAAAAAGCGGCAGAGCACAAATCTTTCCCCAGACAAAGTGGCGGGTGCATGGTATCAATAACTTACTAATAGACTACAGACTAAATTGGCGAGTGTTATAGGCCTATTAAAGCCCTGCACGTTATGTTGTCTTCTAACTTTATAACTCGCGTGTGGGTATTGACAGCAAATGTTATAGACTATGCATACGTGAAGTGGAGCCGTGACGTCAGCGTTACCAGGGGAAATGTTTTCGGTGTTCACATGAAACCAAAACCGTTGTGTTTTCCAAAAAATCCTCCCTGGGGGTAGATCTCAAAAACTTGCGGTTTCATGCCTGCGTTTGCTGTTTTCATGGACATGATATAGTGCAACCGCAGGAATTTTTCCGCGTTTGCACCGTTTCGTGTTGCTGTGAGAACAGGGCCTAATAGCGTGATAGGTAAAAGAGAAAACGTGTCTTTTGGTGTTTAAGGCAGAGAGAGTGAGTCACACTTCAGAGTAACACCTTTGAAAGAGCATCTCACCCAGCAAAGAAAGCACATTTTGACAGGTGTGAAAAGTGGATGTTTCTGAGGGAGCATATGGTGTGTTTGTGTGACTTTGAGTAAGGTGTTAATCATTTTTCTCGCTCTTTTCTCCATCTCTCAGCTGAAAAGCGACAAGATATTCTACTCATATAAAGCGACAGTAAAATAGTAGTGAGAAGAAACAATGGGTTAACTTACAGCGGTGTTTGACTCTTGCGTGCTACTTTTAACCTCTGGACACAGGCAATGAATCTAGTTTGCATGTGTATATAGGTGTCTAAATGTGTGTCAGTGATTTAAGCTTTGTTATTGTGGAGGCAGGATGTCAGTAACTATGCTTTTTCCCTTTCCTTCCCTGGTTGCGGCCCACACATTCACATGCCAACATATACACACACACACACACCCTCGCTGTCTTTGACATGGGCACATGTGCGATGTTGCGAAAACTAGCTAATTGAAGTGGACATGAGAAAAGTAAAAGCTGTCGTAGCTAATTGAGACAAATGAAGCTGGCAGTGATCAAGGGATAAGCAGCCTGTTTCAATGTCAGTCCGACAAAGGGAGAGGGTAGCTAGACATGGAAGCTATGGAGCACTCAAACACAAGGCATTACATGTGGCCCAATGTCACAGAGCTTATTGTACAGACTAATACCATCATTTGTTATTGTGTTGTAGGGGGGGCAGATATCAATTTGATTCCTTGAATTTTGCCCCTTTTTTTGCAAACCAAACTTGTAAAATAACTCATAAAAGGTGAATGTGCAAATACTTTTCATGGGCATTTTCTGTAATATGCTTTAGACCGTGGATCGTCAATTGCTGAAGGTGAACAGCAGCATAAATTGAGAGATTTTAAGTGGGATATAAGTGAGGCTTTCAGCAACACAATAACTAATGCATTTGACCCTGATGGCCAATAGCCATATGTTACTGTGATGTCAGTGGGAGTCTCTAATTAGGCTACAACACTATCTCAATAGACAATCTATAGCTACTGTATCTATCACAGCTAGAGAGGAGAGCAGAGAAAGATTGACTTGAGTTATACAGAAATAGTTTATGGAGAAATGTAAGCAGACTTAAACTTGGCATGGGACAGAGGTTTGTGTCATTGCATAGGGCACTTTTTTTCAATTATACACAGCAAAATCCAAAGTGTTAATTTAACTCTCATAGAGTCAAATTTAACACTTTCTTGGTGTTTATATAAAGCTCACCAAGTTGGAGTTAAAGTAACACTTTTGAAAGTGTTAATATTTTAACTCTTTAATAGTGTTAAATATTTAACACTGACAGTGTTGATTTTTAACACTTTAAGGTGTATTGTTAACACTATATGGTGTTACTCACTAACACTACGAGTGTTAAATATCTAACACTATTTAAGAGTTAAAATATTAACACTTTCAAAAGTGTTATTTTCACTCCAGTTTGGTGAGCGTTATATAAACACCAAGAAAGTGTTAAATTTGACACTGAGAGTTAAATCAACACTAAGGATTCATTTAAACCAAGTTTGAAATTTCTTTTAACTCAACTGTAAGAAAAACCCCATTGCTACAGGATACATCTACTGTGTTTACATTTGGAGAAATATGTTGACAAGTATTAGAAACAGTTCAAACAAAATAGTATGTATTTTTTTATTAACCCTCTGAGACCCACCATTCTAACATTCTGTTTTTCTATATTTTTGTATTTTACTTGATAAAAATCTTATTTTTTACACCAACATTATGTTTTAACATCCAAATGAATCAGCACAACCTCAGGTAATTGTATATGTAACTCAATAAAAACTTTTATGCATTCTAATATGGAATATTGGTCCAAAAAGCTAAAACAAATGAAAATCGTAACTTCAATTTTGACATATTTCATTTAAAAAAAAAGTAAACCATTAAAACGAAAGAAAATCTGAATCTAAAAAGTTGCACACACAAGTTTGTGTTCTGCCAGAAGTTACCAGAGGTTTCTAGCTTCTTCAGTTCAGGAGTTATGCTCATTCTTTTGGGCAGTGTATACAGGCTTTTTTTCTACTAGAAGTGGTAAGATGTGTCAACAGCAGAAGCAAGACCCAGTGTCAGGTAAAACAGAGTTTTAATTAAATTTCACATAATAAACAGAGTATTCTTTGAACAATATGGTTGAAAATATGAACAATATGAATATTATGAACAATATAATGGAAAATATGAATATTATGAACAATATGATGGAAAATATGAACTAAATCTGTAAAAAATATATACATGGTAAATAATCAAATCAATCAATCAATCAATTTATAAATCTTGTACAAACTATTTACACTACAGTATATACAATCTTGTGTATACAGATTAGCTGTGGTATTCGTCGTGGCAGTTTGTCAACAATGACGACCAGGTCCACGACCCATCCGTCTCCTACCTGCTGTAGTAGGCCTACTGAGCTGAACCACTGACTGCAGTGGAGGGCCTCAGGCTGTGATGGATTGACAGGAGCTGCAGGGTCTGCTTCCTCCCTGTAACATAAGAGAATGAACCAATCAACATCTAAAAATATAATCAATCTAGGCAAATAAAACACAGTGATTTTTGTACTTACTAGGTCTGTGTTGTTGGAGTAAAAACAGTATATGCTATCTGTAATCCAATAACACATTTCCATAGCCTACTAAAACTCTGTAGCCTGTATATTTAGAACTGAAATTAGGTAATTTTTACCTTGCTCCACTATTCAAATGAATGTATCTCTGTTCTTATAAAAATCCTGTCTCCAAATCGATGACTTTTCCCAAAAGTGTTTTATTTGTCATGTTATAGGTGTTCTGACATGAACGTAAAAAACTTAGGCTAAGTGTTTTTACAATAAGAGTTTTTATGATTTGTATGGTTATAATTCTGTTTCTGAACCTGACCAAGAACCACCCCGTAAAAGACGCCTTGCTGCGCATCCCATCTCAGTGCCAGTGCGATTATCATCCACCCGCACTCAGCGAGCACACGTCACTGCCACACCCCCACACATCAAGTTGATTTGCCAGGTAGATAAGGCTACGATAATCACACTCTCCCAGCTGCTCTTACACGCAAAGCTACTTTTTCCACAATCACATCCCATTATTATCCATTATTAGCCTATATGGATCTCACTTTTCAGTCTTCTAAAATGAACGTATTTTCTCGCTGTTGCGCCGTCTTATCTGCGCGGATAAACTTGCCAAAACACAGACAGTGATTTGGAGTGAAAATAAGCTTGCGGCCAAACGACGACCAGAATATCCATGATTTATAAAGCTGATTATTGTCTGTTTTGGCTCTGGGCACCGTTAACGTTACACCCCCCCCCCCCCCCCTCCCGCGCGCCTCTATCTCTATCTCTCTCCATCTCTCTCTCTCTCTCTCTCTCTCTCTCTCTCACACACACACACACACACACACAAACAAAGCGAGAGACGTCTTTTGTTATAGAAAGGTTGTAGTCCTTCACAATGTTGATGCTTTCATAAAAGATTATGCTAGCTAGGCTACTTACTTGTTATCCTGAAGAGGATCAATCCCGTCTCCAAACTGCCGCTCATCTTCGGAGCAGCAGGACACCGGGGCCGAGTCCTCAATGTCCTCACCGGCATCCTTGTCAAAAAGATACTCATATACCTCCTCTCTTGTGAATTTACGTTATTTATCGTTATTTGGTTGTTGCCTTTTTTTCCCTCTCTCTCTGACTGTCAAACTCCGGTTGTCAAACTCAGCGCGAGCGGACATTGATTCACTCTAATTGGTCAGCCTACTACTAAAGCTGTGATGTCATTTAATGTAGCCAATAGGAGTGTATAAAGTACTAGACGTCACTAGCTAAGATGGCGACTGAAGATAAATCTATAAATCATTTGTTTACTGCAAGACAGTGAGGGAGACGTAACTCTGCCTCTTGCTACTTATTGCATACTCTTTGCATTCCACCGGTTATACCGCGTTACACAAAACGAAAGTTACGAGGTTAAATCATTGGGTAAATAGTCTTCTCACACAGGTCCTTTTTGGCTTGCTTTTTAGAGATTTTTGTCTAATTGTTAGCTTAAAAAACATCATGTCTTTATCTGAAACCGTCAAGGAGATATGACGCTCTAAAGAATATATTGTATGTCGGAGTGCCGGCGCTCCCGTGGGCATGATAGAGTTAAACATTGCAGCTCATTAACAATATTGCACATAAGATCCAGGCATCAAACATGCTGACAGATTATGTCTCTCCTCCACTCTTTTCTCTATTGTACCACTCCAGTGTGGATGAGAAGAGGACTGAGGCCCAAATATATACATTTACACATTTGAGATTATGACATTTGCACAACAACACACAAAAAAAGGTAGTCAACCATGACAACCAGTGCATGAGGACTAGGACATGTACACAACATATTTAAAATGAAAAACAAAGGCACAGTCTCTTAGTTTCAGTATTTTATCTTAAATGGGTTTTCAAAAGTATCAAGACTCGTAGATCTGATAGGATTGTCTTAGGCCACAGCAGATAGTATGAATTGCTTAACTTGGGAGTGCAGTCCAGCTGCAAGTTCTTCAAAATCACTAACATTTGTTGAAACAACATTATTCACCATTTGCCAACTTTAGCAACAATTGAAGCACAAATATTTTTAGTATGTTCTTTGTAAAGACCAGATAGTGTCCTCAAAACACCAAGCCTCTTAGCTCTGTGGGACACCTGTTTCACCAACAAGGACCTGTGACAAATAGCTTTGCTGCATTACCACTTTGACAAATTCTGCTCATGAACCCTCACAAATGTTTTTTTGAAACCTGAAAATGACAAAAACTGACACCTACAACAATGTTGTGCACAAACCAACTTAAACCTGCTGCTAGGATAGAAACTGTGATCAATTCTTAAATCACCAAGGACTGGACAGCCTGTTGTACAGCTTCACATATGAAACACTTATACATGTTTTAATCCTGATTCAGGAGTTTTGCCCGCAACTCACGGATTCTTGGAGACGCATCTGTTGTTGTGACATCTATCTTGTAGACTGTTGTCTGCACAAATGTGTAGAGCTGGACCAGGGACTCCTCGTATGACAGGTTGAACAAGTAGTGTGATTTGAACAGTTCATCAAAAGCACCTAAGGAGCTGGTGGCTTGGCAGGGGATGAGCTGTTTGTCAACGATGGTATAGAAGGTGTCAATCTTGTTCTGGGTGCGACCAGCAGCAACGTTGTACGGTTGTTGACCTGTTCTCCCACGCAGGTGTTCATCAATGCTGCAGCACGACTGAAAAACAGAATAAGATGAACACCTTCTTGTTAGTGATCCCCCTTGTGTTTATTTTGCAAGTCTCCATGCATTCTAATGGCAGAGCTACATGTTACCTGAGCTAAAACGGTAAGACTTCTTAACTTTAAAATAGTCGTTTATCAAATGCAAAAATCTGCTTTGTATAAATTGTCCTTTGGCCGATCTGCTCGCTATGTAATAGGCATCAGCCTTTGGAAAACCCATATAGCTGAGCCACCAACTAGATTAGTTCTCTCTTTTGTTGCTGGGGGAAAAACAGATTAGACATCCATACCTTGTGAAAGTGAACCATTTTGTCCACTGCATCACTGGGTCTGAATTGGTCCTCTTCCGTCCAGCTGCGGGTGGCAAGAGATGAAGGAGCAGCAGCAGAGAAGCCATGTAACTGTCCCAGCCTATCAGGGGGGAAACAACACAAAACAAGTCATCAGTATATACTTGGAAGGCACACAGTAAAGAGCACTAGCTATTTGGAATGAAAACCAACCCTGCACACTTACTGGTGTCATCATTCTCCGTAGGTTTCTCAGCAGCATTCAGAAGTCGGCACAGCTCTTTTGACTGAGTCAGTTGTTTGGCCTCTTTGATAACCTTGTTCTTGAGCCGTGTCCCACTTTTCAAGCATCTTGGATGCTGTTTCACCATCAAACAGCAGCAGGAAGTCTTGATTCAGCTGTTGATCATACACAAATGTAAATACATTAAGCTAATGGTCAGAACATTGTTAACTGCTTGTAATTGACCAAAGTAAAGACAAGAATTTAAAGCCTTATTGGTTCCCTTATTTGCGAAATGTCAAAATAAACCAACAAGGAACCAAGAAGCATATGGTCATCTGCAGGCTAAAACTGATAATGCAATTAACTGTCATAACTATCCAAGTCCAACAAACTATTCATACCAACAACACAGAAAAATACAGTAATAGTTAGTTTTTTGTAAAGGTGGCTATATATTGCTACACAAGATGGTAACTCACCTTCATTGATGAATTGGCGAATCTTTTGCCAGTTTATTGGAGGTTTCTTTCTCCTTTTCCAGAAGTTATAAACCGAAATTGCAAGTTGTATGGCCATTTGCAAAACAATACACTACATGCAAATTTTAGTTATCTAATTTAGCAGCAACTTACCGAAAGAAACCTCCAGACCTCAGGCCTGTTAATCTCCAGTAGAAAACAGTTACCATAGCTAATTAGACAATTAACACTAGTTAACACTAATTTAAACTGGTAAAAATGGGAAAAAAGGAGACCATTCATTTGCTAATAAACTGGCAAAAGATTTGCTGCTTAATTGATAATGATTGATAGTTAATTTTGACCTCACCACATGCCTTACACTCCTGTAGCAAACACTGTTAGCATAGCAAATTGACCTAGTTCAATAGTTTCAAATATACTAAACCGCTCATTAAAAAATTCGGCCAAGCCATAACATACATATTTTAGTGATCTAACGTTGCAGTTACTTACCCGAAAGAAACTTTTCAAGCACCCACCGGAACCCACCACGTGTTACACTTCTGTAGAAAACACATCAGCATAGATCATTTACCCAGCCTGGCTAGCTAAATAGCTACAGCTTGGTTAGCCCTGCTAAGTCGGTCTTATTGCTTAAAACTTTAACATTAGCACTAAATAAAACGAGTACAAATAAATACATAAAAAAGCCAGTTCATTAACTATTGAAATTGCGAAACATTCACCCATTATTTGGTGCTATAGTTTGCTAATGTAGCCAAAGCAAAATTAGCATTAATATCCTCTCCAGCTTCAACACATTTGCAGCACATAATGTATGAACACTCATTTTTATATAAAGAGTAACTTGCTAAATAATTAAATATATCTGGACCTTACCTTTTCAAATAGTATATTACGTTCCCCTTCCAGAAGCTGGGCTTTCTCTGGCTTTCTCTCCCGAGACTGCAATGGCCGCGTTCAAGAAAATGAGCGCCTTAAAACCGGATACGGAATTAACTCCGAGATTAACTCCGTTGAGGGTGCATACAATCAACTCTCTTAAACAACACCACGCACAGAGCTATTTTAGCACTGCAAGTGTTAAAATAACACCAAAATCAACACTAAGCAACTCGAAATAATTAACACTGAAATATTAACACTATTTAACACTGCAGATTTTGCTGTGTATCATGGTGGCTGGTAAAGGAGATGAGTGAGACAGAAAGGGCCCAAGCAACAGAGTAGGGGAAGGTATGAATGAACAGAGATACAAATGTGAGGAGGAAGAGGAGGCAAAAATAGACAAATAAGACATGTGGAAGTAAAAGGAAGAAAGAGTGGAAGATCACTTGCAAGTGAAAGGATGTCAGAGTAATACTCTGCAAACTGTCACTCCTGCCCTGCCTCTCTTGCACTCCCTTGTCTTTCCGTCCGCCTCTCCACCCCTAAATGTGCAGGAACAGATGTGGTTACATCTTCCACTACATTAGATCAGGGATGATTTCTAGCTGTATGCTGGCGTCAGATGGTAACACTATTCATAGACACCTTTAAATAAAGGGAGATCAGTTATTCAATCCAAGAGAGGAGCTAAATAAAGCATAATGGAAATGCAGGCAGCGTTCCATATAACATAATAATGTGTGTGTGTGTGTTTGTGTTTGCGCGTGTAAGCGCCAAAATGTGGGTGGTTCTTTGTTGCATGAAGGGGGGTGAGCATATGTCAAAGGTATATTTGTGAACGTGCCTCTTGTTGCAAGACTGACTTAAGGTCAACATAAATTTCAGTTTGTATGCAAATTAAATAAGTTTGCTTGTATCTATGTATTTGAGTGAGTGTGTGTGTGTGTGTGTGTGTGCGTGCACACTCGTTTATGAGAGGCCGTTTAGGACATATTTCATACTTGGTCTTACATTCACTATCATACTCTCTTACATTCACTATCATAGTCTCGCACATGCACTATCAAACCCTCATACTCTCGCACATGCACTATCATAGTCTCGCACATGCACTATCATAGTCTCGCACATGCACTATCATACTCTCGCACATGCACTATCATACTCTCGCACATGCACTATCATAGTCTCGCACATGCACTATCATAGTCTCGCACATGCACTATCATAGTCTCGCACATGCACTATCATAGTCTCGCACATACACTATCATAGTCTCGCACATGCACTATCATAGTCTCGCACATGCACTATCATAGTCTCGCACATGCACTATCATAGTCTCGCACATACACTATCATACTCTCGCACATGCACTATCATAGTCTCGCACATGCACTATCATAGTCTCGCACATACACTATCATACTCTCGCACATGCACTATCATAGTCTCGCACATGCACTATCATAGTCTCGCACATACACTATCATAGTCTCGCACATGCACTATCATGATGTTTGAGCTGGAACAACCACTTCTGTCTTTGTTAGTTAAGAAAAGCAAAGTTCAGGAAAAAAGTAAATCTTAAAGAACACGTTTTCAATACTTATTAACCATTATACCCATTTACTTGTTCTGACTGAGTAATTAGGAAAAAAATTAAGGTGTTGTGACACAGTGGTACAAAAACAAACAAACAGATGTTTTAACGGTTGCTTTTATTCTGTTACAAAACAAAGTGTGCTTAAAAGTTCCTTGCCACTTAATGTCTTCTGCAAACCAAGTATTTCCAGCAAGAGTGTTTACCGTTCACTAAGAACATTCACCAGACCTACAAATAATTGTATGCCATGATTACCATCATCACTCAATGGGACAAATGCTTCTTGAATTATGTCCATAATGGTTCGATTTACATTAAAGTCATTTGCCGGAACGACAATGTTGTTTTCTGTCTGAAATGGTAGGTGGGGGCCTTCATTGATTCCAAAAGTCTCATTTGAAGTCCTTTCAAAAATGTCATCAATGGCCAGGTTTCCTACTCCAGCACTGTTCAGAACTCCTCTCTGCCACAGCTGTAGAGGAGTTTGTCCACCTTCTGTAGATAATCCATGGTGGTTCCACTGATTTTGGAACTCAGCCGCTGACCTTTGAACTCTTGGTAAGTAGATGTAGTGAAGGCAAAACAAATGGAGTTCATTTGTAGAATCCAATATGCCCTCATTTTCCATGAAGGTAAAAAGGTTACTATAATGAAATGAGACAACTCTGTTAAGCTCTGCCCACAGCCGTTCTATTCGCTGATTATGGACACTTCGCCCAGTGATGACACTGCCTCTATTTAATCCTCTTCTCTCTAGCATATATCTTGCAACTCCTGTATTCTCCATGCCATGGTCACAGCGTATTCTTGAGGGTAGACCAAAGTTGTGTACACCAACGCTAAACAGACTCAAAACACTTATTGCCCTGTTGTTATTGAGGCACTGCAAATAAATGATGGTACGGCTTAAGCCGTCAACGCAGCCGTGAAACACCATCCTCCATCTCACCAGCTTATGGTTGCTATCTATATGCCTGTAGGGGGAAAAACATTTATATGAATGGTGATTATTGTTAATGGATATTGCATAATTAGAATGTTTTAATCAAATAACATGACTAACAACATGAATTCAGTTCAAGGCAGATGTTAAAGGACTCTCGCTGACTATCAACATATGTATTTTTATTCTTAATCTTGAGTAACAATTAGTTTAAATGCAACCTTGGAAGCTACAAAGTCTATTTTTGACATCTAGTATTTTTTCAGTATAATTATTTGACTCAAATATACTTGAAGTCTCAATTACATGTATTAATCAAAATGCAGTGCAATATCTGAAACAGGAAATGTCTGATATTTGTTAATTGTACTATAGTTATTGATATATTCATGTTTACTAATACACTGATAATGTATGGATATGATATGTGTACGTATTTACTGCGTGCCTAGTTCTGGTATAGTTGCACATTTGCTACAACAGTGGACTACAAGTCACCTCACATACCGCCTCCCACTGGCGTTGTAAGTGCAGCTAACAGACCCAAACCCACATATGTACAGCCAGAGAAGTAAGGATGCAGGAAAACAGTATAAAGTTTTACCTACATTACAGCCTACATGGAATAATTAAGTAATTGTTATTTCTTACTTCCCAATACTTACTATCATAACATAATAGACCTATAACTAGTAAATCAAAATTACATCTAGTAACATAATGTAATGTTAAAAAGTACTCACCATAATTGATTTGGAGTTTGAACATTGTAAATTCTTCGCCGGATTGCACGGCGGCGCCGGAAAGCCCGTCCAACCGGGTCTAATTGTTGCAGGCAGCGTCTCACACGCCAACGTTGTATTCTAATGTTGCGTGATCGAAGACTTCCCAAAACATACCTTTCCCCTGCATTTGGAGTGGTTTGAAGAATCTCACTAACAGTGTTAGCCAAAACTTCATCAGACATTTCTGCATAAGTCAGTGGTGCAATGTCCAGCTGATGTCTGTGTCTGTACAGGGTCCTCCTGCTTATTCCAAAGCAGATAGCAATCCTTTGCCAACTCATTCCAAGTGACAAACAGTGGATAATTTGTTCATTTTGTATGTTGAACTGAGGGCGACCAGGTTGGGCAGTTCTTATCGTTGGAGGTAGGCTAGTCATTTGTCTGCCTTGCACTGATCTTGTCCTTTCATGTGCATTGGTTATTAAACTAATACATGCATACAGGGAACCAAGTGCAACTGACGTTTCCCGACTGTCAGTTCTTTCCTGGCTAATCAAGAGAAAGGAAAAAATTGTCCGTCTATATCCATCAAGTTCACCAAATAATCTGTCCAAAATCATGCTGTCAGATCCGATGTTGTCACATTCCCTGACAATGTTCTGCAAACACTGCATTGTTAAAGTAAAAAAAGTTGTAATATCTTCCTCATTATTTTCCACAAACAAAAACTGACACTGGAAAAGCAGGAAAATAAATAGAAATGTCATGGTTTCCTTTTATATTGTTCCTACACACCTGCAAACTTGTCTTTGAAAGTGCTACTTGTAGCTATGATTTAGCATGCAGTGCCCTGACCAGGAAGAAGTTTTGTTTTCAAGGTTGTAAGCCAATCAGAGAATGAGCATTTAAACTGTCTTCCTGTTCGGTCAAACTGACTTCCTTTTTAATTATAGTGCATGTGAGAGAGTATGATAGTGTATGTGCGAGACTATGATAGTGTATGTGTGAGACTATGATAGTGCATGTGCGAGACTATGATAGTGCATGTGAAAGAGTATGATAGTGTATGTGCGAGACTATGATAGTGCATGTGCGAGACTATGATAGTGCATGTGCGAGACTATGATAGTGCATGTGCGAGACTATGATAGTGCATGTGCGAGACTATGATAGTGCATGTGCGAGAGTATGATAGTGCATGTGCGAGAGTATGATAGTGCATGTGCGAGAGTATGATAGTGCATGTGCGAGAGTATGATAGTGCATGTGCGAGAGTATGATAGTGCATGTGCGAGAGTATGATAGTGCATGTGCGAGACTATGATAGTGCATGTGCGAGAGTATGATAGTGCATGTGCGAGAGTATGATAGTGCATGTGCGAGAGTATGATAGTGTATGTGCGAGGTTATGAGGGTTTGATAGTGCATGTGCGAGACTATGATAGTGAATGTAAGAGAGTATGATAGTGAATGTAAGAGAGTATGATAGTGAATGTAAGACCAAGTATGAAATATGTCCTAAACGGCCTCTCATACTCGTTTATTAGCTCTCACAGTCTCCCACTCTTTTTTAAAAATAGCAGCCTCTTGGCTGAGGTTGTCGGCAGCAATGAGAAAATAAGGAGTTCCATTCTGGAGGTAGCAGCCTGCGTGGTACAATAAGAATAGGGTGGCTGAGGGAACACACACACACAAACACACACACACACACACACACACACACATTGTTTTGGACATTATTTTTTTTCCATTTACTACGTTTGCCCTGCTGAAACAGGGTAGAAGAAAATAAAACTCTTTGTAAATGGTGTCAAATGGTGTTCCACATTATAGATAGTATATAAAATGGATGTAGCATCCGGGCTGACCTCAGTTAATTCAACTTCATCCAATTGTCCTGGCCTATGCACGTCACCATCTTGTCAGATTTTTACTTTGCCTCATTTCCTCTTAAGGCCAGGACACACCGGCCCGATAATCGCCGTCGGAGAGTCTGGAAGGGGCGGGGACACAAATCTGTTTGGTGTGTGCCGTGACGTCGGTCGTCGTAGATGTCGTCGGGCTTCTTTTGAGCTGATTGAACATGTTCAATCAGCGGCGGGCAGTCTTTCAGTTGGAGCAATTTGATTGGTGGAGGGCTAGCGAATCAGTGACGCCCGGAAGTGAGGCAGGTAGCACAAACAGCTAACAACAGTTAGCCATTGTTTTAATGTGTTTGTTTGTTTCGTTCAGCGAGTACTCACATGCATCAACCCTTGTTGACTGCTCGACACCATGCTCAACACTCTCTGCTAAAAATGGTGCTCTTTATGGTCCATAAATATAAATACGTATTTCTATCTATGTTTATGGTCTAGAGAGCCGTCCCATAATTTCCGGCTTCCGTATTTTTTAGGGCCACAATACAGATTAGCGCCGCCTGCTGTTATGGAGACATTACGTCCCGCGCAGGCGCAGAGCGTACGGAAAGTCAGTAGTCGGCTCAGTGTGTTCTTGGCACCTTTTTGGCCGCGACGGGCAGACAGGAGCTGCCTGAAACGGCAGACTCCATTTTCGGGTAGTCGGACCTGTGTGTCCTGGCCTTTACTGAAAAATTATAGATGTGACGTTTGGGGGGAGGGAGATACGCCCATCTAGCTGACGTATACCTCCGAGGCGAAGTGAGGGCCAACGGCGGCTAGCTGTCACTCAAGAGACCGTACCCCTAATTATTAATACATTTTAACCTCCAATAGAAAAAAAAGTAGCCTGCTAGAAAAAAATCCACCCCATTCAGTGTTGTCATAGAGATATGACCTTAACATACAGACTAGAATATTTTTTGGTTCCAAGCCTTAAATAGGTTTAATAATGCTGTGAAAACGGCATATTTAACATGGGAGTCAATGATAAATTGCTCTGTTTTGAAACCTCCCTTGGTGGCCACTCGGTGAACTGCAATTTATGTCACTTCCGCATTGGATGCTGGTAAAACTCGCTGTGGTTGGAGCTTGTTTACACTGATAGCTAAGCCACCACCCTCCCACTTATCTGTCTGGCCCCTATTCTATCACTTTAAATAGCTGATCTCTATCTCAGATACACTTTCAAGTGAAATCTCTATTCTCCTGAAGAGCGAGCAACTGGAGAGTAAAAAGACATTGGGCACAAAGCAGCAACGCAAAAAGAGAGAAACAAAGACATATGCGATGGGTGTGGAGATATTTGGGTCCTCACAGTTGCCGCTCTTTCTGCAGTGCAGTGCAGAGCGTGCATCTTATAGTTATTCCAGAATGTTCATCCTTGTTATTTCATGTGTGCAGAGAGGATTTCCTCTACCGAAACGCTGGGTAACAATGTTCAAAGCCTATGGGCCCTTCTCTCCCCATCCTCATTCCAAATTTCCATTATTTTAATCAAACTATTTCTGTTTATTTTTTCAGAAATGACACACACATAAAGTTCTACTTACATTCCTTTACCTCATGGGCCATGACGTACTACATACCCGGAGATCACACACCACTGGGCACCCAGCCTAAAATAATACCAGAGCAGTTCCCATCCCCGGTGCTTGGAAGAAATTCTGCTAGTTTTGAAGTGCATATACAGTACAGTATAAAAAGTAACATTGGTCACAATGATATTTCAAGCAAAGCTAAAGCCAGTATGGGGATAATGGATGGATTCCAGCCAGAATCATACCTATCGATAGCAAAATGAGGGTCTTGATTGTCCCACTATTGACAAATAGTTAAAGGTGCACTATTTAACGTTGGGTGTGTCAGAGACACGAGAACATTTTCTAAGGTATATTCTCATAACAACTGAATTAAAAAAATGCCTCACAGTCAGCAGTGTCCACATAACATTTTCTTACATCAAACACAAGTAATATTTTAGACCAAACAGAATAATACATCAAATGGTTGGGCGCTCAGAATTGCTATTCATTGTGTTGAAATAATACACATACATTCATTGCATTGCTTATATTTAAAATGTTCATGTGGAACAAAGAGTAATGGCATGAAATGGACATTTGGTAGCTTGCTCATTCTAGTACTAAAGTCTCTAGCTACATATTATGTAGGGCACCTTCTCACTTTTGTTGTATTGACTATACATCTCTAAAGTTGACTTATATTCATATCTGCAAGTAAACATATGGTGGCTGCATGTGTTATATTGCCTATCTGTTACCTCTAAGTTCCCTCTGGTTGCTGTCCCCATCCTGACCTCCTCTTGGTATTCCCTCCATCCATTTTCTCTCTATTTTTACTGCCAGTCTTATTGACTCCACAGCTCCATCCTTGTCCAGACAACCTGCTCTCCATCTCCTCTCCCTTCTCCACTCTTTCACTCCATCATCCTTGCCTTTCATTCAGAGCACTAGCTGCACCAGTCAGAGTCAAATTGATTCCGCTGCTGTGCTGAGGAGCCCCATCAGCCCACAGATTGGGTTTCCTGCTCACCCTCTTCCTCCGCCCCCCCTGTATTTCTCTCTCTCTCTCTCTCTCTCTCTCTCTCTCTCTCTCTCTCTCTCTCTCTCTCTCTCTCGCTGTTACTTCCACTTTTCTCTCTCATCCCAGAGTCCTCCCTACCTTCTTCTGTCTCTCATCTGCTCTCCTCTCCCTTTCTCTTGCTATGCCATGTCGCCATCTGACACATTCCCTCTGTTCCTATCTCTGTGTACCTACAGATATTCGTCAGCCACACAGCAAAGGTAAGATAGCGCTGAGAAAACAAGTTCAGCGCTATAATCCTGATAACACAGTGCCTTATGCAACACGTGGTTCTCTGTTTTTAGTGCATGTGAGGGACTGAGAACAATCCCTCTTCATAGAAGGCACCGGCTGTTGGCATGGGATGTCATTTGTGAGGTGCAAAATACTTCATATAAAACAATCTGGTGGTTCTCCCTATTACACGTTACCATTAAACATTAAATAATAGGCTCAGAGGTGGGGTAACCACAAATCACAAGTGGCTACCGGGAAAGTGGGACGTCAGTCATAAAGTGCTGCAGCTTCGGAAGTTGCTTCAGAAAATTGTTGGCAATGATCTACCTTTGACTATGGTCCGTCAAACTGATGAGCCTTTTTTTAAGTATTTTTAAATATGACAATTATGAATACTATACATGTAAATAAAACACTTAATTTTACAATGGTGCTCTACCTTTCCAACATGATGCAGGCAGTAACACTGTTCACTGTTCACCAGTTCATTTTAAACTTGGCTGGCCTCACTGTATGTGTGGCCGCGAGCATGTGCTTCGTAAACAGGTCGCAGCAAATGATCTGGAGTGATGAATGACTCTCCAGGAAAATAATCCTACAGCGTAACGTGAACAGCTCGCTCTGAACTCGTCTCATTGCTGCTCGGCTGTCCTCCATATGAGTCATGTTCTAGTGTGGGTCACGCAGTAATTAAGAGCCCTTTGACTGTTACCCCTGATTTGTGGATTCCACAAGGGTGTGTTCGGAGTCACGACATGTTTTCCAAAATTCAAGCACATGCTTGAGCAGCGTGATAAATCAAAGAACAATGGACTCATAAGGGCAATAATCCAATAACCAGGTTAGAGTGGTAAGGTTAGGACAATGGAGACACATTAACCACATCCTCTCAGCTTTACAGCTGCATGACAATTCACACAACACCATTGAGTTTTGTTCTAGGCTCAACACTTACTATATTCTAGGCTCAACACATGCTATACAGCAATGAAACACAACCAGTGGTGCTTACTTTATGCATCAATGTAGTCATTATGCTTTGTTTGTGATTGGGTTTTAAATAGTTTAAATTACTTCATGACTTAGTGAAATGTGTTATGACATTCTTGTGTTATATGTGTATCTTTGGTGTATGACTGGAGAGGCTAGTGGTTGTTTTAAGGTGAATGTACATCAATCTGCATGAGGTAGAACAGCTATTTAGGATAGGAATTTAAAAAATTGAGACGTGAAATTGACGTTTGGATGGCAATATAATGTATTCAACTGACTGTGTGTTTGAATGTTTGAGTTTCTGAGTGTGTGTGTGTGTGTGTGTGTGTGTGTGTGTGTGTGTGTGTGTGTGTGTGTGTGTACACGAGAACTTCACAGAGTCTGTGGCATAGGTGGGTGTTTTCCCGCTATTGGATTACATCCAGCCTCCTGCCACTAACCAAATCACTGCTTCACTTATTATTGACTACATGAGGAACAGGAAAGGAGTGCACAAACATAACAGGAGCAAGAAAGATAAGAAGTGTGGAGAAGTGAATAAAGGGAAGTCGTAAAATGGACAATCTGACATGAACTAGGCTGGCTACCAAAAACCTAATATAGATTGGGTGTGTCTTGTGTGTGTGTGTGTGTGTGTGTGTGTGTGTGTGTGTGTGTGTGTGTGTGTGTGTGTGTGTGTGTGTGTGTGTGTGTGTGTGTGTGTGTGTGTGTGTGTGTGTGCGTGTGTGTGTGTGTGTGTGTGTGTGTGTGTGTGAAAATAAAATAGAGAATAAGCTTAAGAGTTTTGCCAAGATCCCTGCAATGCAATGAGAACACTACCCACCCATTGCCACACATGAGTGGGTCAATCTATGCACATTAGAGTACGCACTTCTGTAAAAAGAGTAAATTACTCTGCAGATTTGCATTATGTATTCCAGATAAAAGATGCACGCAATGCACTCTAGCTGTACAATATACTGCAACCCTGTGGAACATACTGTATGTGCATGACAGAGTGTAGGTGGGTGGTTTGACGTTGGATTTAGTTTCCGGATGTGACAGTGTTGATCTTGCAGAAATGCAATACACTGTGTTGATTTTCGCGTCTCCTCGGGCTCAGAGTTGTCATTTTTGTGTTATTGTTTTGTTGTGTTTTTTTTAACAACATGCAGGTGATGAAAGATGAGGAGCCACACACTAACTTCCTTTGTCTTTTATTAAGAGGCTCCTCATGCAGGTCCATATGACCCCAGACTGGATTCATTTCTTCCCACACCTCAAAGGTATTGTGCAAGGACACTAATATTTTTCGGTACCATATCTACCCAGGGCATGATTGGAGATTGGAGACTATGTGTGTGTGTGTGTGTGTGTGTATTGGTGTGTCATGTTCCAAAATTAACAGTATGTACAGATCCTATATTGATCTTTTTGACAATTACATAACTTGTTTCTGTGATTCCGTAACTGGGCAACTTATACTCATGCTTGTCTCACCACCTCAACCTATTGCACCTGCGGTCCTCTGCTTAGTAATCACTTTGGAGTGCCAGTGACATTTAGAGGGCTCATTCCCCCCACACATGAAAGTAAAAAGAAAATAGAACACAGTGAATGAAAGGCACGGCGACACAATAGAAAGAAGAAAGAAAAAAGTATTGTGTCGCAAATGACCTTTTGTAGTGACGACTGACTCTTCTCAGATCTGTGCCCTGTGAGGGGATTGAGACTGTGTTTGATCTTTTAAACACTCAGAGAGTCGCGGACAGTGCTGTAATTACAAGAAAGCTGAGGCACAGGCAGGGGCCATTGATCAGGAGCGAGGAAGGAATGAATGCACAATCACACCCACACAAACACACACAATACACCACACTACGTCAACTTAATCATGCACATTTGAAAATAAGGAAAAAAAAATTAATCTGAAGATCAACATAAATCTGTGTGCTGTATTATGTAATGATACTATGCTGGAGCTGAACCTAGATATGTCAAGACATAAGACAACTACTGTATGTCCCATTGAGACAATGTAGAATATTTAAGCTACTTTCATATTGAAGCTAGTGTTAAGTTAATTACATTTTAAACACATTCACACCATACTTACTGTACTTCTTCAGTCAATACAGTGTTTAACCGGTAAGGCATTAATGTTAATTAATTAAATGCTAGGATATACAGTAAATGTTTCATGACTCCACATACATTCACAAACACATGCAGTGTGTGATGCTGAGTCCTGCAAATATGACGAGAGAGCAGGGACACAGATTGGAGCGCAGAACCATGAATAATGGATTGTTGGTTTACAGTCCATTTACAGATACATCTGTGACACCAGGTGAACTCCCTCCGAGGAATTTCAGAAACCATGTGGGAAAACTGGCTATTTATGCTCTGTCTAGTTTAAGTCAGCAACAGTGAAAGTTGTATGTGTTCGTACAATGTACACATGGTATAAAAAAAACTATAGACATAAAAACCTGCCTGATTAGTGAGGGCTGAAGAAAACAGAAACACATGCATCCCCGCAACCATGTAAAATCCCACAACCCTGCCAGGTCCATATAGGAGTCAGCCTAACGAAACATTACAATCCAAGGGTGCTCAAAGAAAGAAAGATAATAGAACAGGGCATACTATTGGGTTTGACAGCAGTCACAATGTGAAGGAAGTAAACTCATATTATAGAGTATATTCATTGTCCCAACCTTAAAGGAATACTTCTCCCATACGGAACAGGCGTTCTATCATTATAAAATCACTATCATAATATAATGAATGAGGTTTTTCTTCCCTCTGTCTTCCCTTGGCCCAGCTGTCATGTTAATCCTAGCCCTTACTGTGATGTCACAATAAGGAAAATGTAGGGTTAGACAGTGAGACCATAACACACTCTTTCTGCCTTTTCTCAGGCTAGGATGAACCAATTTAATTTTGTTTACACATTTATACTAAATAGGATCTCAGAATTCAATACACCTTCATATTCCCACCGGTGAAGTAGGTCTTTAAAGATCTCCTATTATACTACTTTTCTGGTCTTAATTTCTTGTTAAAAACTGCTATAGGGCAACCTGACACGAATCACATCACAAAAAAACCATGTAGTTTTTCGGGACACTCTTTCTCTCACCCTAGCGCTCACAGCAGTAACTCTCCACACTCGGCTTTATGCTTCTCTGCCCCCCCCCCCCCCCCTCCCCTCCTGCAAACCCCACTCCGTTGTGATTGGTTACCTTCCTTCCGGAACAATTTCAGCAGCGCGCGGGCAGATTTGAGAGCAGGAAGGTGGGGGCATGGCCGGAGCTTGCATGAGCAGCACGTTACCATACATAGAAAAATCCGGAATCGTGACGACACGATGGCAGGAAATTTGAACCGATTTGAACACGTGATTTCTCGACCGGCTGCCCTAGCGTTTAGCGCTCTGCACAGCCACCCCAGACGGTCAGCAGGGAATACGTCTAAATGCATGTACGTAATTATTTGATACGCTAGTATGGTTAAACATGACTATAAATCATTATAACAACGTTTATAGGTCATAAAAGTAAAAAAGTACAATAGGTCCACTTTAAGTTAACTTTCTGGAAGATTTCGGAACCAAAATGTTGGCAGTCCAATTCCCTAAGTTATTTAAAAGTTGTTTGTTTTTTTGAAGAACACACAGCTGCTTGGTACTCTACATAGAACAAGTAGCAAATGCATCTTAAGTGAAAGGACCATTAGTTCATAATTTAACTATCCCTGTAGGGGGAAAAAAAGGGAACAGGGAAACACTCACACACAATATGAAGCTCATTCTTAAAACAATAGAAAATGTTATTCATTGGGTGGCTCATGTAGCCAAAAAAGTGAACAGACTGTAGGACACTGATATCAACCGTAAAAACATGTCGACAGGCATTAGACTGCCCTCGTTAAGCACAGAACTCATTATGGCATGCCTCGCTCCCCGGCTGAAAGAAAGAGTGAGCATTTCCTTCCCGTTTGGAGGGGGACAAAATATAACAGTAGTTAGCCTTTTCTATCTGCATCTCCCAGAAAGGTCTGGTTGTCAGGGACCCATGTGCGGAGGGAGATAAAGCAAAGAGGGGTTAGTAATACAGTGCGGCTATTTAAGAGGCGGTAATGATATTCATTAATTTAGATTCATTTCAACTTCCATCTGGAGAGAGAGAGAGAGAGAGAGAGAGAGAGAAGAGAGAAATTTAAAAGTAATTGGATATACGAGTCAGAGAACTGGGATATGGAGGTTTTAGTCGGGGTCAGAAAGTAAAGCTGGAGTCACAGACAAGTCTCAGACAAGAAAAGTAAATACTAAAAAAGGGAGTTAATCATCTTCACAGTCTTTTCTCTGCAGTATAATTTTAGGATGTTGGACCGCTCTCTTGTTTGGGAAGTATGCTTGTGTGTGCTGCCGTACTACTGAAACACTATGTGAGGGGGCATTGGCAAAGAGCATGCATTGTTTGGAAATAGAATAAAAGCAATTCACATATTCCTTCAAAAAAATGTATGGCTATCACATTTTATCCATTTGACTTTCAGAGAGAGAAGCACATTTTTCTGTGTGTGTCCAGTACTGAAATCCATCCAAATGCTGCAGCCAGACGATCCTTCCAAAACCGATGTGGTTTTGAATTGCACACGGATGGTGAAGGCTGTGGATTTGTGTGTGTGGCTGATATCTGGTGTCTTGGGATACGCTTTGGAGGTTCACAGCACAATGCGGGGGAAATCAGTATGTTAAAGCCATCACAGGCCTGTGGTGACTCACAAACTAAGACAACGGCTCAACAAAAAACAAACATGCAATCAGAAACAAAAAAAAATGGTTATGTAAACCTGTAATACAACTTTCTTTATTTTGGACTATTGAGGAAAATATCGAACTCTTTGGCTGACAAATGCGGAGTATTCATCGTGAGACCTCTTTCACACTACAAATAGTTTTTTGAGCCTTTGTTATTATAGAAATATGGATTATGCCCATTTTAAACTTAAATATAAACCCACTTTCTTTTTTTGCAGATGTGTTTTAAAACTCGGCAGCTGCCTGATCTACATCGGAAAATGCATTGTCAGGCTCAGTATCAGTATTCCCCCGATGTTACAAACAACATATGGTCCTCCTTCTAACCCTGGTGAGCGTTTCTTGTCTTAAGGGCTAGGACAAATTAAGTCGAATGATAGCCGTGGAAAAGTTTCAGCAAGCCCCTTCATTAACCCAACCTGGATTTAGTTGTTTAGTTATCGGCATCTTGAGTTGTGTGTCATTAAGGTTGGGAAGTTTTTCTGTCTTTAGTCTTGGATGAAGAATCAGTCACTTTATCGATCAGCTTTACCTCCCATACACCTACTTCTACATGCACTGTGATATGTATCTGCTGCAATCTGACCCATAATGATCATAGTGACGGGACGTTCTACAGGTTCTAGCGTGACAGTGCCTGTGTTGGACAGTTGCTTGTGTTGCTCTCCCGTTTATCAAATATACACTTGTTGCTTGGGTGTCACAACTCTGTGGTATATTCTGTCTGAATCCCCATTTGACCCATGCCAGTCATCAGTGATCCCATGCCTTCACCTCATGATCACAAGGCCTGAAGAATGTCGGGTGTATTCCATGTTAAAGCCGGTGGGCTCTCGAAGCAAAGAAGTCAATGCCACTGATTCTTGCCCTATACTGCTCCGGTTGTTTTTTGGTGCTCATTCATGCACATGGCAGGCCCGTTGTCCACAGTGATGGAATGTATTGTGTATCTTTCATATTC
>OX442352.1:13155952-13280952 GCA_949357725.1 Hyperoplus immaculatus | reverse complement strand
TTGATAGGGTGAGCTCAGAGTTTACAAGTTGCTAAGGACTAATCTGCAAAACCTTCCCGCTGAGAGATACACCAATGGCTCCCATTGAGCTTTCAATTTAGATGTCTTGGCTGTCCAGTGGGGTAAATGTGTAAAACTACCTGATCATCCTCTGCTGTGTTGCTAGCTCTCTTTTTTTGTCTGTGCTCACCTGTGGTCCATTGAGTGTGGCATCCTGGCTTGGTCAACTTGATAAACAATAATGCTGCTCCTGTGTTTGTTGCTGCAGGCTCACAAAGTATTTCACTTGTCTACCAATTTTCATTATCAGTGAGGTAGACATGAATTTGTGTGGTGGCTGTCCTCCCTGGTCAGACAGACCCAACATTGTGTATGCTTTCTCTTATAAATATATAGATGAAGCCATGTCATTGAGAGGTCACATATTCCAGGTACAACTTGCACAGTGTGGTTCTCCTGGATTTGTTTGTGGAATCGAGATGATGTTAGTTTGTCTGATTTGTTTTTTTTTGCCTGTCATACTGTATCTGACTAGCTCTGAATCTGTGGGTGCCTTAACCCTCCACCTCTCTGCCCTCCGCTTCTTCATTAATATATATATATATATATATATATATATATATATATATATATATATATATATATATATATATATATATATATATATATATATATATATATATATATATATATATATATATGTATCTAGAAGTGAAGCTTCTAAGAGATGTGCTGTCCTCAGCCAGTCGTCTTCATTAGGGTTACAATGGCTGAGGGATTTTCTTCAGAGTTTGCACACATTTCTGCTCTGACTCAAAGATGAACTATGATTTGGAAGTCAAGGGTTACTGCAAACTCAAATAGTGCCAGGTAGCAGTAAACTTTTACCATATTGTAGCTTCTTGGGAGCTTTACCTTCTTAAAAGAATTGCCTTCCACAACTGTACTTTCAGTTTTCCGCATTTGTAAGCCTCACAGAGGCATATAATCGCCAGGCGGTAGTTCTAGAAATTAATCTGTTAATCTCCTCTCTCTCTTTTGGCTCACACTCCTCCTTTCTTTGTCTATCCATTGGCATCACTCTCTCTGTGTCTCTTATTGCCTCTCATTGTAGGTTGTATGGGTTTGAATGTTGATGACAGTCGGGACTGTGCTCGAGAGAAGGGGGAAGAAGAGATGGATGAGAGACGGAGGAGAGGAAGAAAATTGAGGGAGGGGCGGTGGGTGGCGAGAATGGCAGAGATTTGCAAACAAATGTAATAGCCAGCCCGCAGAATGGAATCACTTTGCTATTATTAATACTTGCTCACCTCCCTGAAAGAGAGTAAGAGAGAGGGATATTAGTAAGAGGTATGGATGGGGAGGGGAGACACAGTTTTAAAGGACTGGCAAAAATATCATACATGTCACATTCCTTTCAGTCAATGCAGTTATCAGGTTGTTTGTCTCTCATTGCCTTTACAGCCTTTCTCTTCCTTGCACCCAAGTATTCAGTTGAAACCACCGAGAGATAGCATGGAGGACACAGGAAAGAAGAGGCTGAGGTAAGAGGGACAGGAAGAGACAGATGGAAGCAGATTAAAAAGAATCAGCTCTCCTTAACATACTGTATAAGCTTGTTAGAAAAAAAAAAGTTGAATTAGAATATTGGGACTTTATTCAAAACTATTGGATTTTGCTAACATATTTGGAGAAAAAATAAATCAGCAAACATCTTGTTCAAATGGCTCCCGAAATAAGCCTTATTATCAGTGATCAGCCGATTCTCAAAATCATTATGTTAGTGATAGTCATAGGGGCAATATCAAGGACTCTGTGTGATACCTTTATTCTGCGGAATCAAAATAATTAGGTTTTAATCAGTGTTTCTCTCCCCCCATCACGGTTTTTGAAAGTAGCTGACATTAATGAAAGCCCTGGGGACTAAATTGCATTCAGGCAACTTATGCACAATATGCTTCATGTGTAGTTCTAAAAACAGTGTCTTTGATTTGGTCTTAAAATACAATTAAAGACTAATAGTGGGCTTTTCAACTTCAAACGAAACATGTATTAAATTCAGCTCTCCACACTAACTTTCCAGTGGCTTATACAGTACATTGCAAATATGTTTTTTTTGAAGGATATAATTTCCCATGTACAGTATTCTTGCTTTGTGGAAACTATAATCTAATGGAGAAAATATCCTTACCTATGATATATTTTTTTTAAAACACTGGAACCAATAGTTTGTTATTCGGAATGGTTGCAAAAAATTACAATATTATGATATGAATAGGTGATTAAACACACATAAAAACATGAACATTACTAATTTTAATTAGTCAAAGTCAAGCTTAAATTAAATATGTGAATATACCTTTAATTTATATGATCAAAACTGTAACTGATGAGGCCTTTAATGAATCTGGAGGCATGGACAATATCCTGGCCATAATTATCCAGAATCCTCAGTAATTATTTCCCAGACTGCTTAATAACGCTCTCTTGTGTAACCACTAATAAAGATTATTTTATTGGCCGGGAATTGTGCCTCTTTGATTGGGTGGGAATGGTGATAGTGTTTAATTGCTGCTCTGAAATCATTTTAATAAGAACAAATGCCCTTGGTAGGGTCTCTCTCTCTCTCTCTCTCTGTCTCTCTCTCTCTCTCTCTCTCTCTCTCTCTCTCTCTTTGGTTATCTCTTGTTCACTCTCCTTCTGCAGACACACATTAACTGGGGATGGGAAAGGGATTGAAATGTTCCAATTAATCAGATATTAAAGTGTCCCTTCTTTCTAATTACTCTCACTGATTACATGAAACAGTCATGGCTTAGCAAGGCCACCAAAAAAAAGTGCATTTACCTGCCAATATACTGAGATAGAGGAGCAAAGAAGAATGGACGGGCAGCTTCCCTGGGGGTCTTGCCAGACCTTCTGTCACTTAAATGAACAGATAATCCATGCATGATGTATACATTAAAGAATACACTGGCACCTTCAGATACACATTTGTTTCACTAACTAATGGGCAATCAATAGCCAGCTTGCAAGAGTGACTTTGTATAGTCCCAATGGGGTGTATATCTACGTACATTATGTGTGTCTTACAGCAATCTGTATCACATTGCATTGTTTTCATGAGCTTGGTCCACAATTGACATAAATTGGTTGGCATAAATAATACCTATGCGAAGTGAGTGTTGTGTGGAAATCATAACAAAAAAAAGAGAATAAATGTGTGGCCCCCAAACTACACTGTACAATACCATGCTGAAGAGCAAACACATGAAAGGCAACATCATCTTTAACACTTGTTAAAATGTAATTAAAATTAATTTGTTTGTTTTAAAATACTCTACGACATACAAAGTCATGCATTTTTGGATTACAGGTGAAGAACTTGGCAATGAGGATTAGCAACAATAGCCATGCAGTCTGGATCAAATTAATCCTTTTGAGTGAAGCAAGCATGCTGAAAAAGAAATGGACCTGAAGTGGAGGGTACAGCTGTGTAACATTGTGTAAGATGTGAAGCAATCATAACAACCAGAAGAGTTATTCCGAATATGGCCCGATTCAAATTTTCTTTTGACCGCTGAAGTCTTGCTTTTGTTTGTGAGATGCACTCTGCATTACAGTTTCAATAAGCAATATTGTATTGTATTAAAACTCATTGAAATTAACCCGTGTAGAAATGCTATTGCTGCTAGTGCAAATTCTGATCCCTCTGAAAATCGAAATGCAAAAGTTCTTTGCATTTTTTTGGCAAAAGCAAAGAGGACCAAATATGTTATCAAGAGATATTTGACCAACCAGAAGTGTAGTTAGTACCGTAATGAGTTTTCTATACTCAGCTTTAAGTAACTTCCTTATTTTGTTGCTGTTGACTACTTACATTTTTAAAGTGCCCCTTTATTTATCGCACTACTTTCTTTGCTGTTATTCTTGGTCCACTTTCATTTTAATCAATAGTCAGCAGTTCAGATGTTTCTCTCTTTGTCTCTTTTCTTCCCTTTTCCTTCAGTTTCCTACTGTGTAAAGATCGATAGCGCATGAACCTTTAATGGCACACCACTGTGGCTAGTTTTGTCATGTAAGAAAACAGGAATTACCTGCTTTCAGTCAACAGTATTAGACAGTTTGTGTACGTCTCTCCTGCTGAGTGTATTGATGCTATCTTGTAACACTGTCTCTGCTTTCTGAAAAATAACAAATGAAAAAGGAAAAATAATACAATGTATTGACATATTAGGAGAGGAACAAAAACAACAGAACACACAAAGAACTCTTCAGGCATACTACGTACGTGCTGAGTAAATTGAAATGATTTTCATACAGGACATATTCCAAACAGTACACTCACTACAGTTTGTTTGTACAACAAAAAGAGTTCTATTTTATGTCATAAGTGTTTCATGACATAAAATAGCACTCTTTTTGTTAAGCAGAAATGTCCCTATTTGTTGCTTCCCAATGATTAGATTTATATTACTTTTTTTTTTTTTTTTCTTCTTAGAAAGGGTCTCTTATGTCTCCATATTTCTCCATATCATGTGTCACAGCCTATGCGCCCCCTTGCTTGAGGCGTCATGGTTGGAATGTCTTCATGTGCATTGTTTGGAATTTGGAACTGTTCTTGTCCTTGAGGGGACACTGTGTAACATTGTAAGTAATGTATTAGCTGGGATCAATGTCCTCATTCATAAATATGTCCTCATTGGTGTAAAATCACCTCTGCCAATTATCTGAATTGTCCTCCTGAGCGGAGAATTACATGTATTAATATTACATTTTGTACATTGAGCAGGCAGGTCTTATGGAGGCATCCATGTTTTTGGAATGGCATCAGGTGCATTGTTTAAAATTTAGAATTGTTCTTGTCCTTGAAGGCCACTGTAGCTTCTGTTATTATTCAAAAGGGGTGGGGTTACCCAGGGAGCGTTGCATTCTAGAACTTTCTTGATGATGTCATGCTGCACAGTGCCCCTTAAAGGGCCACTGTACTTCTGTTATTATTTGTATGGAGTGGGGTTGCCCAGGGAATGTTGCATTCTAGAACTTTATTGATGATGTCATATTACACACTGCATGTAGTTGTCTTTTTTGTAACTGTTTTTAATGTTTTTTTTTGTCATTTTATATGTCATTTTTCCAAGGATTGTTTGGGGTGCGGGGTGGGTGGGGTTCTAAATGTTTTTTTATGTTTCTTATCTCTTAAATGCAAACACTGCTTACTAGTCATCTCAATAAAAATAGTTTGTGGAAAAAAAAAGAAATGTCCCTATTTTTTTTTTAAAGTCATGGCTTTCTAGCAATTGTAATATCCTGATACGTATGAGTTTGATTAGTTTTTTTGTGTGTTGGCTATTTCAAGTTGTTGATTAGATGTGTGACTAATATTTAGTCGTCAAGGTTGAGTTGATGTTAAGGAGTTGCATTTGAATCATATGATATATGATAATGCATGGCTTGTTATGCATTTTAAAAAGCTATGAAGACATTATGTCACAATCTCTATTTCCCCTGCCACTGTGCATTTCCCATTTCAACTTGTGCATATCACAATATTGCAATCAGTGGTGTACGACTCTGATTAAAAGCCTTGCACTTCCTCAAGTGTTACCATGCAGTCAACACCTTACCTCCGTATGCACCTGCACCAAACACACATCAGATTGAGTGTCATCATGTGGAGGCCCACTGCAAACACAACGTGTCACCTCTCCCCTCTGTTTGGCTGCCCAGCAATGTATTTCACAGAGATTTCTGTTGGCAAAAACCATGAACGTCACATGCAATAGCAACTAATGTCTGCACTGAAGAGATGTTTAAATAATTCTAACCTTTGAGTATGTTTGTGTTTGTACGCAAGAGTATTTGTACATGTCTATTAAAATAATATCAAACAGACTGTCTGTAAAAAGCCTGGTTTAAATTAAGGCAACATGACTAATCAGTCCTCCTGTGAGTAATCTCGCTGAGCGCTCAAGACAGCATGAAGCTATGGACTGAAACTGCATGGTGGATTAGCCATTGGCTTTTAGAACAATCCACCGTGACCTCCAAAGACAGACTTTGTTGTTTTCATTCATAAGAATATATGTTTGTGACAACAGGTGCATGCCTCCAGGATATTTTTTTATGAGAAAATCCCATTATACTTGTCTCCTAGAAAGGAGCTCATTTGTTGTGTCATCAACTTCTTGGCGTATCAGTGAGGATACAATAGGGGTCTTTTTTTCTTCTTTTTTTAATTATCCACCATGGTTAATCTTGATCAACACTGTGCAAGGCTTAATTCATGAGGTAAATCTGTCTCTAAGGGATGCTATTATTAATCACATTACTGAGCAGTATAATGACACCTAAACACTGTATACACATATTAAGTCAAGTGATGTATGTCTGGTGATCTCATTCAGTTACGCCGACCTTGTTTATTCTATGTATCACCACGAGATAATAAGCACAGCACGTATATTATGCAATTCATCACTGAGTGTACTGTGACGTTGATATTGATGTTTAGATCGTATGTCTTCATGAACTCCTGCTCTACTCAAGTCCTGGGTTAATTGGATTTGCCTTAATTATGCCCGGAGTAGGCCTGCGGCAATACAGCTTCCCTGGTTTCTAAGAATCGACCAATCAAGATGTTGAACCATCTGTTACGGTCAGTAAAAAGGTGGACCCAAGAGCAGACACAGACAAGGACTGTTACTGTAAACGTAATTAAAAGGTTTATTGCAGGGACAATGGGTGAAGAGGGTGGTCAGGTATTGAAGAAGAGCAGCAGATGCAGCAGATAGTGGGGCAGATGGCAGAGCTGAGTGGAGCATGGCAGGATTAAGAGGGTGTGAATATTTTTTCCACTGAGCAGCATAGTTCAGTTTGGCACGGTTTGGCAGTAACCCCTGGGTTTTCTACTGCCGACAGTATCCTTACTTGCTTGATGCCGGTAGACTCGGTCAGAATACAGACAATGGGTCAGAGCCATTGGACGTTGCTGGCCACGGCACTTATGTAACCTTAATTCAATGAAGAGGAAAAACGCAACACAATAAACCAAGAGCTGTGCGTCTGAGCGACTCAGAGTAGAGCCACTGCTCCTTTGCATTGAAAGGACACAAAGAATAACTCTGAATACATCATTGTAGAGCGACCAATAGGGACTGCTTATCTAATTTCACCCCCACATACAAACAAAGAGACCAATAGGTGAAAACAGGAAACACAAGATATATAATTGGAAGCATGTTTTGGGGCCAAGCAACTTGCAAGCCTGCATGACGTTTAGAACTCAAGGGTATCACATTGCTTCTGCTTTGTGTTTTAAGCATCCACTTGGATCCAGCTGAGATGCCGCGGATAAACAGTCCCTGTGGGGAACCAGCCTATGTCACGTCAGGCGCCCTGGCTTTCCTGAGATTGATCGGTATCAGTCGGCCGCCTGACAGCTCCAGTATTAAATCTCATTTAGCAAGAACCTGACAATTTGAGCCTGAATGAAAAACAAGCGAGACAGATGGAATTAAGGACAGATAGAGATGGAGTATGGATGGAGTGGTGGGAAATCAGGATGACACAAAGCCATACAAAGAGGGAGGGAGATAGGTAGATAGATGGGTCATGAAAACCAGCCTGGCCCTCTCTGAGGTCTTCGAGCTTTGTTCGGACTGTTAAAGACTCATTCATGTAAAGGCCAGGACACACCAGTCCGACTACCCGAAAATGGTGACTGCCGATTCAGGGAGCTCCAGTCTTCCCATCGCAGCCGAAAAAGTGCAAAGAACACACCAAACCGACTGTTGCCTTTCCGTACGATCTGCGCTTGCGCGGGACGTAATGTCTCCATAACAGCAGGCGGCGCTAATCTGTATTGTGGCCCGAAAAAATACGGAAGCCGGAAATGATGGGACGGCTCTCTAACATAGATAGAAATACATATTTATATTTATGGAGCATAAAGAGCACCATTTTTAGCAGAGAGTGTCGAGCATGGTGTCGAGCAGTCAACAAGGGTTGATGCATGTGAGTACTCGCTGAACGAAACAAACAAACACATTAAAACGATGGCTAACTGTTGTTAGCTGTTTGTGCTACCTGCCTCACTTCCGGGCTTCACTGATTCGCTAGCCCTCCACAAATCAAATTGCTCAAACTGAAAGACTGTCTTTCAGTTTCTTTCTTTAAAAAAGACAAGTTTGAGCTGTTGGTGACATCTGTGGAGAGGGTGAAGGAAGTTTTGTCTCCAACAATTTTTTTCCTTTTTTTTAAAGAGTAATTTCAAGTCATTCAATAGCCTTTCAGTAAATACATTAACTGTGTCTCCATTGACTTGGTTTAAAAAAAGAAACACAGCTAGTCTGGGTCTAACTGAAAAGTTAGGCTGGCCGAAGGGTTATCCTAAAGTTAGGAGACTTTTTTTAAGATTCTGGGCAGTTAGGATGCTTCTGTAATACACTTTTCCTATCTTGACTTAAGATAGGAACATTGATTTAGGAACTGTTCATCTGTAATGGCTATTTTCCTAAATCAGGTCCTAACTCTAATTACCATGGTTACCAAACAGGAATAGGAATTGTGAGTTAGGAAGTTTCTGTAATACGGCCCAGGGGTGTAAAAGTCATTTTCACAACGGGCCAATCGACGAAATGTGAATCACACTAGAGGCCATACATGTAGACATGCCTTCTTTTTAATCCAAAAAAGTAAAAACAACATCTAATCTATGAATATATTGTATGCAACCTGTGTTCATACAGTGGCATAAGCTAGGTTTCGTTTCAAGATGTGGGGGACAAATCATACGTAGGGGGGTATGGGGGTGCTGCCCGAGAAATGTTTCAACATCAAACACTTAATTTCATGCATTCTGGTGGATTTTTATCCACCAATTTGTGCCTTTTCTGCATCAATTTATGTTGTCTTTTTTCCTGTAAGGAAAAGACAACTATCAGGTACCCCGCTGACACAAACATAATGGAATATAATGCAGTATGACTCTCAGGCATTCTGGATTGAGCCACAATATTTATTCTTCTGGATAGTTCAAAATAGTATGCACATTCAAAACATATCAACTGTTTTGGGTATTCTTTTTTTCTGTTTAGGAATCATGACTTAGCCACATAGATTGGCCTATTTACAGACCTCAGAAAACTGACATATTTTCTTTGATGCAAGTTCATCAATTCTCGGATTAAATTCCTGAGCTGTGCAACTTTCATCTGACATTCCTAGTGGTAAGCTCCACGAGTGTCCTAACCGTTGAGACCATGTGCCACTTGCGCTTACAGCACAGGCTCGCAAGCAGAAATAACAAACACAAGAAACACATGTGGCACATGGTGTAGACTATTGACAGAATGTTTTTATTTGGGCAGAGACGTTTTTATCCATAATAGTCGGGGATTACTTTGAACAGGATCATTTAGGCGCCGCTCACTTCATTACTCCCCGTCTCATTATCCCACCCACACACAGACACATACACATGACACCAATAGTTTGGTTCTACTGGATGTGCTAAGACAGGTCTCCAGTAAGTACTATCCAGATGGGACATAGTGGCTGTCTCTGTGCACGCTGGCTTTGCTGTTTAGCTAATTCATTTACTGCAGCAAGAAAACAACCTTGCAAAAAGACCCCTCTCTGGAGTTCCGTTAACCACCCTTCCAAGCCAGTCCCAAGCTGCTAGGACTGTGTTTGCTTGTGTGTGTGTGTGTGTGTGTGTGTGTGTGTGTGTGTGTGTGTGTTTGTGTGTGTGTGTGTGTGTGTGTGTGTGCGTGCGTGCGTGCGTGTGTGTGTCATTGCCCTGCATCAGCTCAGGCCCCTTTGAATTCTTCATTAGTCTGTGTGCTTTAATTTTCTCCTAGCACTCATGACTCACAAAACCCACATACAGCATCACACAAGCACTAATAGTCAGACACTTCATGCAGTTTGGAAGTCGCTGGGCAACAAGCGTCTTGCTAGCCACCTCTCTCAGCAAAGTCGAGGAGCCCCGCTGGGCCACTAGAGCATGCTGGGAGATTATGCTGGCGCTCCTGAAGAGTTTGAGCAGAAAATGGCCACCACCCACTCATTGTTATAAGAGGACAAGTCCACTCCCCCTCCCTGTTTTTTCTTACAGAGAGCAGAGAGTACTGACCTGAATCACACTACATTCTGATTGGCTGAGACTGTTGAAAATGGATCAGAAATGTCTGTCTTTCATTATGTATTCGTGTTTAGGCTTTGTTGAACTACTTTCCTGTGGTAGCTATGATCTGTAATGCATTGAAATGTGTTTTTTTGCTCAATTCAATAGTGTGTGTCTTTCTCCGTAATTATAGTTTTAATTAAAGGAAGAAAAACTAATGAGTATATTATCCAATAATAATAAGATAATGTATTTGGACATTTGAGTACATACAAAAGGATTGTGAATTAAATATGTTGTTCCTGATGTACTCTTGTATAAAACTATATTGGAGGTAAACCAAGTCAGTTGCTGGCTTTGCAATCTGATTCCCCCACAGATAAAAGAGAAAGAAAGAAAAGAAAAGGGAATAAATACATATTTTTCTACATTTGATAGCCGATTAACTTATTTGAGGGTGTTTTTAACCATTTTATTAGTGCATTTGAATATACATAAGACAAATATAAAACTCTAATGTCTCCTGTATATACAGTAACTATATTAATGCGCAGGCAGCAATCTACTAAGGACATACAACAGTTTTTCACACAAACATGTATCCTCTATGATCAGAGGGGTTGGTAACACTTTACAATAAGGTACACAAAATTGTAGTAGCTACTACATACCTACTACATAGTTTTTTTTTTTTTGTGCTACCTATGTGTTAGGTAGCACAAAAAAAAAACCCTATGTGTTACCTACTACATAGTTTTTTTTTTTTTGTGCTACCTATGTGTTAGGTAGCACAAAAAAAAAACCCTATGTGTTACCTACTACATAGTTTTTTTTTTTTTGCGCTACCTATGTGTTAGGTAGTACAAAAAAAAAACCCTGTGTTAGGTAGCACATAGGGGTTTTTTTTTTGTGCTACCTATGTGTTAGGTAGCACAAAAAAAAAAACCCTATGTGTTACCTACTACATATTTTTTTTTTTTTGCGCTACCTATGTGTTAGGTAGCACAAAAAAAAAAACCCTATGTGTTAGGTAGCACATAGGGTTTTTTTTTTTTGTGCTACCTATGTGTTAGGTAGCACAAAAAAAAAACCCTATGTGTTACCTACTACATAGTTTTTTTTTTTTGCGCTACCTATGTGTTAGGTAGTACAAAAAAAAAAACCCTATGTGTTAGGTAGCACATAGGGGTTTTTTTTTTGTGCTACCTATGTGTTAGGTAGCACAAAAAAAAAACCCCTATGTGTTACCTACTACATAGTTTTTTTTTTTTTTTGCGCTACCTATGTGTTAGGTAGCACAAAAAAAAAACCCTATGTGTTAGGTAGCACATAGGGGTTTTTTTTTTTGTGCTACCTATGTGTTAGGTAGGACAAAAAAAAAAACCCTATGTGTTACCTACTACATAGTTTTTTTTTTTTTGCGCTACCTATGTGTTAGGTAGCACAAAAAAAAAACCCTATGTGTTACCTACTACATAGTTTTTTTTTTTTTGCGCTACCTATGTGTTAGGTAGCACAAAAAAAAAACCCTATGTGTTACCTACTACATAGTTTTTTTTTTTTTGCGCTACCTATGTGTTAGGTAGCACCAAAAAAAAAAAAACTATGTAGTAGGTAACACATAGGGTTTTTTTTTTTGTGCTACCTAACACATAGGTAGCACAAAAAAAAAAAACCCTATGTGTTACCTACTACATAGTTTTTTTTTTTTTGCGCTACCTATGTGTTAGGTAGCACAAAAAAAAACCCCCCTATGTGTTAGGTAGCACATAGGGTTTTTTTTTTTTTTGTGCTACCTATGTGTTAGGTAGCACAAAAAAAAAAAACCCTATGTGTTACCTACTACATAGTTTTTTTTTTTTGCGCTACCTATGTGTTAGGTAGCACAAAAAAAAAAAACTATGTAGTAGGTAACACATAGGGTTTTTTTTTTGTGCTACCTAACACATAGGTAGCACAAAAAAAAAAAAACCCTATGTGTTACCTACTACATAGTTTTTTTTTTTTTGCGCTACCTATGTGTTAGGTAGCACAAAAAAAAAAAACCCTATGTGTTAGGTAGCACATAGGGTTTTTTTTTTTTTTGTGCTACCTATGTGCTACCTATGTGTGTTAACCCCTATGTGTTACCTACTACATAGTTTTTTTTTTTTGCGCTCCCTATGTGTTAGGTAGCACAAAAAAAAAAACTATGTAGTAGGTAACACATAGGGGTTTTTTTTTTGTGCTAACTAACACATAGGTAGCACAAAAAAAAAAAACCCTATGTGCTACCTAACACATAGGGTTTTTTTTTTTGTGCTACCTAACACATAGGTAGCGCAAAAAAAAAAAAAACTATGTAGTAGGTAACACATAGGGTTTTTTTTTTGTGCTACCTAACACATAGGTAGCACAAAAAAAAAACCCCTATGTGCTACCTAACACATAGGGTTTTTTTTTTTTGTGCTACCTAACACATAGGTAGCGCAAAAAAAAAAAAAACTATGTAGTAGGTAACACATAGGGGTTTTTTTTTGTGCTACCTAACACATAGGTAGCACAAAAAAAAAACCCCCTATGTGCTACCTAACACATAGGGTTTTTTTTTTGTGCTACCTAACACATAGGTAGCGCAAAAAAAAAAAAAACTATGTAGTAGGTAACACATAGGGTTTTTTTTTTTTGTGCTACCTAACACATAGGTAGCACAAAAAAAAAAAAACCCTATGTGCTACCTAACACATAGGGTTTTTTTTTTGTGCTACCTAACACATAGGTAGCGCAAAAAAAAAAAAACTATGTAGTAGGTATGTAGTAGCTACTACAATTTTGTGTACCTTATTGTAAAGTGTTACCGAGGGGTTTCTGCTGAGGCCTTGACTCCAAGGATTTGCTTGCATGAAGCAGTGGAGTTCACTGTTCTATTTACCAGCCCACAAAGCAGGTGTAGCAGAGCAGCAAGCACAGCTGCTCTCTTAACAGCTACAGTGTGTTACTTTAGGACAGTACACTTTGTGGTCCCAATAAAATGAAAATGATAAGCATTAAATTTGCCCAAAAGCTTAGCATAGGCTGGCAAACACTTATGTTGTGTTTTGTAGTTGTATTTATTGTCTATTCCTTCACTTTTATTCTTGTTTTGTTTTGCTCACAACTCAAAGCTCAGTTCTCCTTCTGGCTCCGCTTTTCCCATATGCTAAGCGGCCCGCTGCTCTAACCCTCTAGGTATAGGGACTATGGCTAATGGCAGATAGAGGTAATTAATGCACTGCACGACCGCTGCTAAGCCCCGCTATCCTATTCTCATGCATTGCTGGCCTCCTGCATTACCTATTCAAACTCTTTGGTTTGACGCATAGCTAATCCTTTATTTACCTTTCCATGCCTCCCTCCTTCTGTCCACACTTTGCTTGATCTCCCTATCCATCCCCAACTCCACTTCATCCCCCGTTCATTCTACTGTAATACTCCACTCTTCACAGGGTATCACCCACAGCGCAGTCTCGCCTATGCCGTACCTGTGTTTGCTTTCTGGTTACCTTTAATGTTTTTATTTCAAATATTTCTTAATTGTGGGAGTCATTAAACTGAACTTTCCTGATTTCTGGTGTGCTTCCTCTTATAATGCATACTGCATAGGCATGCCGTTGCAGTTTTCAGTTTCAATCTCCCTAACTCTAGTCCAGGGGTGGCCAACACGCGGCTCGCGAGCCGCATGCGGCTCTTTGCCTTGCTTCGTGCGGCTCATCAGTTCATATCAAATTTTGTGATTATAATTTTTTTTTTTTTTTTACTTTTTTTTGTGTGGGCCTATGTGTGTGCATGTTCGCAAACGTTTCATGCGGCTCTTACGTTCGTTTTACATGTTGTTTATTATTTCATTTTTTATTTTGTTAATGTGTATGTGTATGCCTGTTCGCAAATGTTTAATTGAGGACGCAACATAACGTTCGCAAACGTTTGGTGTGGACGCAACCTAAAACTGCCCGCTCAGCTTGGAGGGAGGTTTTTTGTGTCAAGTTCGCTCCGAAACAGAGTGGGAGAGTTTATATGTTTTGTTGAACGTTATACCAAGCCATTCTGCCTTATATGCCAGGCGTCATTAGCGCATTTCAAGGCTTCAAATCTTCAGCGCCACTTCAGCTCACTCCATGCTAAAAGTAAGTCCCACTAAGCAACATGCATAGTAAGACAAAAACGCTATCGTAAATTGTTATATTTTTGTTTGTGGACTTGGTTGAACTGAGAGTTTGTGTGTGAGGCAGTGCACACGAGGTTCATTGTTGAAAATGACTGGCCTGTCGTCTTAGTACTGTAGGAGTCCAGTTCTGTCATTATCACAGGGGCGACCTTAACGATCTGGGGGCCCGTTTCAAGTCCTAGTGTGGGGCCCCCCGTTTTTTTTTTTTTTTTTTTTTTTTTAATAAATAATGCGAAAATTAAAAAGATTGTGGAATCCAGTTGGTTCTTCGACGGATTGTGAGATAATAGGCCCCTGGACCAAGACTCTTAAAGGGCCCCCCCACTCCTATCTATCCAGTCAGTTACACTGACTTTTCGGCACAGATACATACAATTATTGGCAAAAAACATATTAAGAAAGTCAGTGTTTCCCAGATGATTTTGGGACACTGTGGGAGGGACCCTGGTCCTTGTTGGGGGGTCAGGGGGCATTGCACACTGGAAGAAAATGTGTACCGTTTTAAAGTAAAATGCATCAATGTGATGCACTTAGAGAGGAAAATTTAGAGGCTAAATCAAATCTTGAGCTGCAGAAGGAACATTATTTTTCTGATTTTTCTTAAGCAGGCAGCATCTTTTACTCTGCAACTGCAAAAACAGAATATTGGTTTGCAGACCCATGTTATATGATGGAGAGACCCATTTCAACAGATAAAGGGTGGATAGCTACTTTTTATGAAGTATAGAATTTACACATATAAAGTTTATTCCTGTATGTGTGGGGGCCTTAGAGGCCCCTCATGAAGCCCCTAAGGCAGAGCTAATAATGCTGTTGCTTTACAATTGCTTTTGTATTTCTCCCGTACTAGTTGAGGGGCCCATGATGATTTATTTCCTTATATTTAGGCTATTCCTTTTTGGAACCTTTTATTGACATGAGTGACTGAGCTCTTTGACTATAAGCCATGTAAAGTTATCAGTACCTTAGCTTAGGGCCCCCTTGAGTCCTTGTGCCCCTGGGCCTGGTAGCATGCACAAGCATTATTTATTTAAAAAATAATAATAATACAAAATTCAACTGAAACGGGTGAAACATAGTTAAGGCCGTTACTGCATTATCATTTTGGTTGTGACATTAACAGTAAATCTGACTGAGCAGAGGTATGTGTGTGTGTGTGTGTGTGTGTGTGTGTGTGTGTGTGTGTGTGTGTGTGTGTGTGTGTGTGTGTGTGTGTGTGTGTGTGTGTCTGTGTGTGTATGAGGAAGGGATGGGGGGATGTTCGTGTGTACCCGTGTGTACGATGTGGCTCTTTGCAGTAACACAGTAAAAAATGTGGCTCTTAGTCTCTGACTGGTTGGCCACCCCTGCTCTAGTCTAATGTAGATAAAAATATCCATACTGGATTTTCATACTTTTTTTCTCTCTCTGTGCCTCATTAGATCCTTTTCTCAGTGTCATACCAGTCATTTGTTTGTGTGTGCACAACTGTGTGAGTGTATATGTGTACAAGCTGTGATTTTGCATTTGCATGGCAATGGCTATTTTATATCTCACCTATGTATTTTGTGCCTGCACATATATACCCCAACGAACTGCAAGGTGTGTGTTTTTTCTTATGGAGGTTATACAAATGTAATAATCTTTAATGATAATAATGTGATATTATCCCAACAAATGAGATGAGCAACTGTTTATTTTATTCTACAGTACATTCCAAACTATAACAACAATTGATGTTGTAACTGGGTTGAATTGATTTTCATTTGCCGTTTTTATGATACTTTTATGATAATTGTATCCTAGTGAACATAAATCCTAAAATACAGGTTTATCATCATCATCATTATCAGTTCCTACAGGGACAACTGAGCACTTTTGAGACCATAATTGTTTAGTGGTGATTGTGTGTTTATTTTATTTTGATTTAGCCAGTGGCATCTGTACACTGTCGTTCTAGTTTTGGGACACACACACACAAACACACACACACACACACACACAGGTAAGCAGATACACTGGTACAGAGTCTAATCCTGCAATTATGACAGTTTTCCCTTCTGCTGTGCCAACACCATCTGTTATTCCTTAAGAGGGAACTAAGAAACACACACACACAAACACACACACACACACACACACACACACACACACACACTAAAACAACACCATGTAACATGGTCTCGGCAGGTTCAAGGCAAGCATGCTGTTAATCACTGTTCGCAATCTGTTTGCTGGTCGAGGCCTTCTACCCAACTGTTACCCCGACAGTTTGGAAACAGCCCTCACTCCAGCGTGGACTAAAAATCTGAGGATATATGCAACAAAAGCTCATGTATCAAAGCAAGATGTTTGGATACGAGTGAAGCTATACCAGACCATCACATGCATGCTTTTTGTAAGAATAAATACAACAAAGCTTAAATGTAGACTAATAATTCACTACAATGTTGTCTTCTCCAGTAAAAAAATATATATAAAGCTTCTCCAGAATCAGTTTTTATTTCTTCTACTCTTTATTTTTGTACAATAATTAGCAATTATGAAAACCCATCACCTTTTAGCTATCACCACTGGTCCTGTTTATGTATTGTAGCACTGCATCATCATTTCACAAACAGCTGATGTATACTGTACATTGATGGCTGAAAGTGGTAGAATGTACATATTAAAAAGAGTAAAAACAGACTTTTATTATAAGTAAAACTCTGTATCTCCATCTTTCAAGCTGCTAAGTCCACTACCTTCCGGACTGAGGCTAATTGTGTATGTCTGTGTGCTGAAAGAGATAGGGGCAAATGCAGGGACTGAGGAGTTTGGGAGAAGGGGGCAGAGTCCTGTCAAATTCAAGTGGTTGTAATTATAATGGCTGGGTAAGGATTGCCTAAGACAGTGTTCTTCAAATGATATATATATTTGAACAGATTCATTTTATTTGCCTCATGTTCCCTTAATTAAGAGCAGACACTGTTTTTTTAGAGAGAGCTATGTGTCCCAGGATCATGAGTCAATTTACTGCATGAGCTGATTAAATCCTGTTTGCAATACATTGCGCTCATGGCTTTCATTCTTGTAAGTGAGAGATTTGCGGGTGATTTAAGCCTCTGCCATAACATGAGAGATTGACTAATTAGTTTGGTTAAATGCACATCTTTCCATGATGCTCATGTGCTTTAATTTAGATACAGTGTCTTGGGATGCACAATAAAATCAGTGTGGCAAGCTGATTGTCAACAACAAACAAACTTTGAATTTGATTATTAAGATCCGAAAATATTTTAATGGAGCAACGGAAACATCTTTGCCCAATTATCCCCATGAGAAAACTACAGACAGCTTGGGGACATGTTTATATAACTCTTTATGCTTTTGTCATGGTGATTATGCTCTGACCAAGCCTGAAGGGGCAACATAGAACTGGCAGTACATGTAGTGCATCCAAAGACTCATGCCAATGGCTTTCTAAGAATGCACACCGACAGTGCATTATTGTAGGGTTATGGCCATTAACGTGTCAGACAATTGTCCTATTTTTACAATGTAAACACACACCAACACTCCAGAAAAGGCAATAATATTATTATCACATTTGACTTTGATTGGTTCTGTGCATTTACCATGTTCCTGTCTATAAGGGATAACTGGCGTTGACATGATTTTCTTGGCCCTGCTATTATAATTTTATACAAACTGGGCAGGGTGCAGGACTGGTAAAAACAAAGACTAGAGACGAAAGCCAATGAATAGAAGAGTAAAGTAGAGTTGTCTACCTTGCAGATAGTATGTGTGCCCTTACAGTTAACCATACCAAACTATTTCAACGTATTACACCTTTCCTTTGAAATTGCTATTCTCTTGTTTCCCATTGTCTGCTTTTCAACCGGTGAGTTTTATATGTACTGATCCCGAGAGGGAATTACAAAATAGTCGTATTATATTAATATCAGCTTGTGAAAAACAGCATAAAAACAGCAAAAGCCATCTCAGAGAAAGCAGTCCAATAGTTATGAACAAAACAGTGACATTAGCTCTCAAATCTAAAACTGTGTGTACAGTATGTTAATGTGTCTCCGGACACTGGCTATTCCCATGATACATGCTGTTCCATGAATTATTCAACATAATCTACTCCACTTTATAACTGTTAGTTAAAGAAGGCAGGACATAGTAAGTGTTTGTGTGCATTTGTGTGTGCACTTACATCCTGTATGTGTGACATATTTTAACCTGTCAGTGTCTTTGGTTTAGTGGTTGCATTAAACCATGGGAGATGATGGTCTCCTGCAGTTTGTCCAGCTCTATGAGCAACGTGAGGTCCTAGCCTTTCTTTTTACTTTCTTCTTTCTATAAATTTCTCCACCGAACCCAGATCCGAATGCAAGCAAGTCACCCGCTGAGATAAAAAAAAAATATTGAAAACTATTGATATCAATTACATTGTGGAAAGCAAGGACACATGTATATCATAAAGTGGAACAGGGCCTCAATGTATTGCATTACATCCTCTTAGTATCCATTTGCTTGTTTATTGAAATCCAACTGAATTGATTAAGGTAATAATATCACAGCATATCTGTATGATAGCCGTAGACCTCACTTCTACGAACTCAAAACTTTCTTAAAAACGATCACGCCCTGTATAATTTTAAATGCCTGCAAATCTAGCAGCGGTCTAAACAAAGCTACTTCAGGCAAAACATCATTTTCGCAATGTCACTGTTAATATTGTCTTTCTTGGGTTTAAGCTTTCAACAATTACCATTGAGTAAATGCAGTAGTAAACTAACCACACATTGGATCCACCTTACCTATCAGCTAAAATGGAAAGCACTTACCTTTCTTTTTTTTTAAGCAGGTGACTGTAGCATCACTTACTGTAAACCAATTGTTAAATCTGAATACAATGCAATACTTTTGTACCACTGTACAGCTCTTTAGTCGAGCTCTGAATCAGGCTCTGAATAAGGACATTAATCACACAAGTGAAACACAGATGACAGGATAAAGACTATAAACTAGCTACGTGTACACATCATTTTTCCTGTTGATGTATGCCCCATGTCCTAAAACAGCAATGAACACTCTGCTATATTTATCACTATTAAATATAAAGCAGTGTATGCTAGACGCATCACCCATAATAAAGACTCACTGAGATAGATGTGTTGTTGCTCTCTGAAGCTATGTACTTGAAAGTGTGTGTGTGTGTGTGTGTGTGTGTGTGTGTGTGTGTGTGTGTGTGTGTGTGTGTGTGTGTGTGTGTGTGTGTGTGTGTGTGTGTGTGTGTGTGTGTGTGTGTGTGTGTGTGTGTGTCTATATAAACATGAATAATGATTTGATTAATTACGATAATAGGGGTAAGGACTATGGTTATGTTGCTTTATGTGTCATATACTGTATATGCAAAATGTATATATATATATATATATAAATATATATATATATATATATTAGGGCTGTCAAAATTAGCACGTTAAACCAAGGTGATTAATTTCTGGAATTAACGCGTTAATTTTTTTATCGCAATTAACGCATGTGCAGAATGATCCGCCCCGTACATCCCACCGGCTCTGTACTACAGCCACTCAAACGTTGCGGCTGACCCAGGATCAGTAGCTGCACGCAGCCACACATCACAGTGACAGCACGCTAGCCCATGCCATATTTTAAACTGCTAACGGTCACGTCTGTGTCGGGGGCATAGATAGTATATAAAATCAACTGCCGCGGGTGACAGTTGATGTCGGGAGCAACAGGAGGAGAAACATTGTCCGCTCTGTTCAGAGCCCGCGAGGACACAAACTTCTGCAGTTTTCAGAGGTGTGTGTGAGTAGACGTCAACATAACGTTGGCTTCCTGGCACAAATGAACAGTCCCCTAGGACGTGTTCGTGTGCACACACACACACACACACACACACACACACACACACACACACACACCGTGGACTGTAATCAAGTTGTATTCAAGAATGCACAACCTATAGATTCACCAAATAAATGCCATTATATAGCCTATATTTGCCCAAAGACATAGTAAAGAGACAGACCAATTGAATTATGGTGTGGTAGGTATATATTTTAGTTTGATTTAAATTTATTTTCAGTATTAAAACCATCAATTGGATTTTCAATTAATAAAAATTCTAATTTTAAATGTACATCCACCTTCTGTCCGTTCGTACAACAATATACAGAGAAAATTTGAATTTTTCGGGCATATTTCGAATGGTAAAATTAATCGTGATTAATCCACAGAATCCTGTGATTAATCTGATTAAAAAATGTAATCGTTTGACAGCCCTAATATATATATATATATATATATATATATATATATATATATATATATATATATATATATATATATATATATATATATATATATATATATATATATATATATATATATATACATATTCTCACTATGGTTGAATGTGTTTGTTTGGCGTGTTTTTGAACATACATACTCTGAGATGATTAGGTTGACACTACTGATTTGCGTATCACACAAACAATGTTAATTTTATTTTTATGTGTCTCCATAATCTCAACAATCACATTCAAGTATTGAAGATGACGGAGAATGAGACTGAAAAGAAAAGAAACAATGTTTATATGTGAGAGGATTGATGTTTGCCTTCAGCCGACTATGGTGTCACAAATTATTACAGATGGTTAGATGGTATGGACCACATACTGTAAATGTTATAGGGACACAGTGAACTCGCAAATGTGTGTATGTCCCTGTGCAGGGGATTCTACGTGTGTGCATTGCTCCACTGTAAGTATTATATAATGAAGCTGACATGAGGCATGGTGTCACTTCTTGTCTTCATTAGCCTTGAGATTATGAGGCTTCAGACCTGTTCAGATCATGCAAGGCACAGTTAAGCAACACTCATGAGCGGCCACACATTTCAAGCAGGAATGCTGAAGGCAAAAACTCAGTCGCTCAGTCATCTCCTTAACTTAAATTCCTCAATTCATTAAGAAGGTTAGAATAATAACACTCTGTGAATGAGAAGACAATTATGATTGTGTATAGAATTTAGATACCTCTGCCACTATAAATTATCACTTTTTGGTTAAACGACTGTTTTAAAGATTCATCTTAATTCAAAGTCAAAGTGAACATGAAATAAAGAACGACCTTAGTCTGCTACCTGCATGCAATTTTTTTTTAATTGAAAGTAAGAAGCTCCTGTCCCCACGACCCTGAACATGAAAACATTGTTTGGTTGACTCATTATACTGCATTATTAGGCAAGTGAGATATTCCCAATTGTATTAGTTTCTTGAAAGTGTTTTACTTTTTTCTTTTGCCCTGTTATTATTAGTTATTGATGGTATTTTTGACTCAACCCCCAAAAGGATGGACCAATGAAGAAAAGCATGTGATTAGAAAACAACCATGGATATCAAACTAGGCTTTTGCAGCATTGATACCTGTATATCCAGGAGTGTGTGTGCGTGCGTGTGTGTGTGTGTGTGTGTGTGTGTGTGTGTGTGTGTGTGTGTGTGTGTGTGTGTGTGTGTGTTTTCATTGTGTTCATGCAGCATGCATTACAGTCACACAGCAATTTCCCCGTTCCACTTATTTGTCCTTTGACCTCAATTTGAAACCACAACAATATCCAACAACAAAATCAATATAGATGAGAGATTTGATGGTCACACAATTGCCCTTTGGTGATCGTTTTATTTTCTCTTCCCCTTATTTACTCCCCCTTTGTCCCACATGTTCCCATCTCCTGCTGCATTCAACCTCCTACAACCTTCCTCTCTCTCTCTTTTCCATTCTAAATCCTCTTCCATCCCCTCATCTTCCCTCCACATCTCACTGAAAAACAATAAGAGAAGTAAATGTGCCGTAAAACATCTTCCATCTCTGCTCTACATTTTCTTCCATATCCTCCTCCGACTTAGTTTCACAGAACAGACTCCTACATTGTATTACTTATTTGCAGTGCTAAATAAAAGAAACATAGACAATCAATACATTCTGATTGGCTGGGTCAGACTTAAACTGGACCTTTGTAAATGATGACCGTTGTTGGTTTACTGCATTCCACCTCTACCAGCTGAGAACAAGGACATATAGGGCTACAACAGGATCTATAATTAATTTGTGTCGAAATTATGATATGGCAAAAACATGCATTCACCCTAGTGTCAATTGTACATGGTGTAATCATGTGGGTGTGGTTTAAGCTACACAGTAGGCCCTTTCGCAACACGGATCAGTCATCAGCATGCTTTGACACTGACCCTTATACATGTCTCTAACAAGTAGTTGTCAAACGGTTATTTCCAGAATTGTGACTATAGTTCAGATGAATCATCTCACATCATCACCAGGTACATGAAAGATCAGCATATTTAAACCAATAATTAAAGCTGGGGAGGAGGATTTGGGGAGAAAATGGCAGTTGGAATAGAGATTTGAATTCAAATACGTCAACCGCTCCACCTGTTCTCTTTGGGCCCTCCCCTATGGTCCCTCCCTGACACGCTCTACTACACCAACAACGTTGTGCCAAAGTGAATGGACAGTCCCAACAGCCAATAAGAACAGAGAATCAGAGCCTCGCTCTGATTGATCAAAGTGTACAGCTCATGTTAACTTTGACCAATCAGAAATCATATACCCCAGCTTTAAGTGCACCTGAGATAGACTTTCAAATACACCTGCAATTTTAATAATAATGATAATAATTGATAGGTTTTATATAGCACTTTATTGCCTAGGCACTCAAAGACGCTTTACAGGGTTCCTGGTTCAATTCGTTCACACAGTCATACCGGTGGTGGTAAACTACGAGAGTAGCCACAGCTGCCCTGGGGCAGACTGACGAAAGCGTGGCTGCCATTCAGCGTCAACGGCCCCTCCGACCACCACCTCAAACATACACATTCACACAAGGCAAGGTGGGTGAAGTGTCTTGCCCAAGGACACAACAACCATGACGCAGGTGGCCGGGCGGGGATCGAACCACCAACCCTTGGATCGTTGGCCAACCCGCTTAACCACCTGAGCCACAGTTGCCCCAATTAATGGAGCTATCTTAACATTAAGCATTCATTGTAATTCAAACTGCAGTGGCTCTTTGTTACTAGCTAAATACTAAGATCAATATCAGGTTATTAGGTATAATAGGCCAAATATAGTACCTTACTATATTAACCTATCCCTCTAGAAATATGGTTTAGCAAGCATTTACAATAGGAGTATATTATTACATAGGAGTATATTAGTTCTGTATTACCATCTTGACAAAAAAAATACATAGCACAACATGTACCAATTCAATTTTACATAATGTCCCATGGGTGAGCATTGCCACCACTCTTTGTGCTTCCAGTGTATAACGTTGAAACCAATATATTACATATGAGATTGTGTGGGTCTCCAAGGGCTACGGAAATGCATTACATTTCTATTTCCCTCAATCATCCTTTTGCTAGTCTCCTCTGTTTTCCTCCTTCATGAACAAACATTGGTGTGTGGTTTTAATGTTCATTCCCATGGCCACAACATAGTGATTCCGCCTCAAAACATAGGAATTATATTATACAATCTCCCTCCCTGTTTCCCTCCACCTCATGAAGCACAACAGAGGCCCAGTATATATGATCCCATGTACATCCCTATGGGGGCTTCAATAACACAGTATGTAACTGCACTACATCAGCCTAATGTCAGATTATTATTGACCATCTGAGAGGTGATAGCTGATGGAAAATTATCTTCATGTATCACAAGCTATGCCTATTGCACAGACCAGGGGGACAGCTCATGAAGCTATCTCACATAATGAGCAACCAAAGTATCTCCCAATAAAGGCATTTAATGACAATACCAATGTAAAGGCAATTTGGAGGCACAAAGGGTTTCACTCAATACTACCAATACAGAAGGAATACAAAAGGAGCGATGGTAGTTCAAAAGAGCAGATGGATATATCATGTGAAAGAGTCACGCCTGGATAATGAACATTGCATCCAGGGTTGGTAAAGCAAAGGCAAGGGAATTGCATTGCACTTATTCAGCTTCCTACAGGCATAAAGAGTCAGGTACAAAATAAAACAGGGACAGACTGAATACATGCAAAAGAACAGATAGTCAGACAGGTTCAACAAGCAGATGACTAAACAAGTCCGCCAGACAGGCAAGCAGGCAGATAATCATCATAGAGATGGAGCAAGATGGACAAACAGAGTGCATCATGGGCAATAAAACAGCATTTGTTGTCATGTCCATAACTCAGCCTCCCCTGGGTGTTTCCTCTGAAATGAAAATCGGACTTTGTGGTTCCTCCGCTGGGGTGTCAGAGGAGAAGAAATCCATCCCTCTCCCCGCTTCCCCTCATATCCCTCTCTAAATCTCATCTGGTTTCATCATAAAAAACGACAGGCTGTCTTGGTAAAGCGTGGGGCTTATATCAGCATGGGGTCTGGATGGGCCAAAGACAAAGGCAGGACAAACAGGGACAGAGTAAAGTGTCCCACTCTTCTATTTTGTTACTGCAGTAAAACGTAAATCCCTCACAAAGTCGAAACTGAAGGAAAAATTGTTGAGATTGCATCCATGATTTCAAATTGGATTAAGTACTAGGTTAGGGAGATTTGCAATTTGACAGTATAGTGCATAATATGAATGCCAAAAAAAATTGACAAAAAGTGTGTTTTTTTTATTTATGATATGGGTGTTGACAGTGTATTAAGCTGATCAGAGGCAGATCCTCTGGTAGTGCATGCTTATGGTATGGAATTGACCTTGTTGTTCCATATGTGCTTGGACTTGTTACATTGTCCTGTCAGGCAATCTGTTTGTTCTCCTATACGAGTAAGACAGTTGTATACTTACTGTTGTTTGAGTCCAATAATTAAAGGTGCTGTAAGTGGAATGGTTCTTTTAGCTAACTTCCTGTCAGTTACTGCAGTTAGCAATCCCCTCGCTCGTCCCTACGTCACCACATTAATGCACTGCGGTCTTCAAGCAGCAAGTTATCTAGCATCATCTCAGATCCATAAGTGTGATAAAACATGATAAAAACCATCAAAACAGACATTGGGAAGGATTTTTACCTGCTCTGCCATTGTATGCGCATTTACATTCACCCATCTGTCGCTCTGGCGTGCACCGGCAGTGAGACCATGAGTGAGACAGGTGTCGCTTTGTAGCGTTCTCTCTTGTGATTAGATATGAATTTCGGGATCCCCCGAAAAGTTTATATGCCGATTACATGCAGAGCAGCTGACTGAGAGATTGGCTTTATGAAACACGCACATTATGTAAGTGATCACTGTATGAATAAATTGCGATTAAACACTTATATTAACATAAATAAATCGCTTACTTCTCCTTTAAACATATGAATTGCTGTTGTGTCACATTTGTGATGAGACGTACACATCCAGTGTTGGAACATTTATGTGCCTCTAATTATACTTATAGACAAGAGTAAAGGAAGCTTTTGAGCGCTCTCACATGCAGGCCTTTCTTTTTTGATGACATATCTGAAATTGACAGGTTTGATTGGACAGGCACCTCCAATGAACTCAATTTCATTAGATGCATGTTTTCTCTGAGACCTTCATCATTTCCCATGTGATGCTATATAGGATGACATGTATTTTTAATTTACTTGACCCACATTTAATTTAATATACCCTAACCCAGCTATGGAAGAACCTGATAAACCATAATGTATATGTTTAAAAAAAACAGTATGGCGTAAGTCGCGGATGAAACATTTAATTGATTAGGTATGTTCGAGTGAGAAATGGGCACCCTGATTGTGTAGCATGCGTGATAAAGCGATCAGTGTGCTCTGGGCTGAGTGGCCTGAAGTAGGCAGTGATTTGTCTGCATTGTAGATTGATGGACATCTTACACTGACATGGGTGTCCACATGAACACTCAAATCTGTAAATTACTCTAAATGAATGTAGAACGATACTTGCTGTCATTTGAAAGGTTGGTCCAGAATCATACAACAATATTCAAGTCCAGGATTACTTTGTTACAAAGTAAGTCATAATAGCAAACATGCTTTAATGCTCTGTTTTATACATCAAGAGACTCTACTGAGAAATGTTTTCCACTATAGAGTGCTTTAATTTCCCACCAAATTATCTTGAACTAATGATGCACCAAGATTATATCTGATTATATCAAGATTATACCCCTTAAATCTTATCCTGGAACTATTTGCAAAGACCTGTTGCAACACTCTGTCGAAGCTCCCTTTATCAAGTATGTGACCCAAGTACCTATTGAATGCAGCAGTTGGCATCAAGTTCAACACTCCACTCCACTGTGTGTGCTGTCCATGTCAATGGATACAATCATCCTATAGCAACCTTCTCTGAAAGATATTCCCATAACCAAAACCAAATATAGTGATTGTGCCTCAACCTAAACACTCACCACCCAAATGGGAAAATGCATCAACAAACGATGTTGTTAGGCACACCAGTTTGCTGTTACAGGTCATTTGTGATCAGGAAAAATGAGAATGTTTCATAAAGGCTTCTTCATGGGAGGTTTAATAGGGGGTCTTTAGTTTTTGCCCTCTCCCCCTTCTCCAATGTTCCTCTTTCATCCCTTTTATTCTCGTGGGTCTGGTCAGTACAAGGGATTCACATGTCTAACTTGTCTTTTTGCATGCTTACTAGGTAGTATAAAGCACATTGTAAAATGTTACAGTTGCAGTGTATTGCATATTGTACTTAAATTTCCCCTGCAGTTGTCGTTAACATTGACAGTGACTACTGACTAAACATTGTTTTCATTTCTATTCCATGCTGCGATAAATGTAGAATCATTGGCCACAATTCTGCAAACTGGTTTCCTACACATATTTCACCAACATGTGAGCTCCCGGGGCTCTTCTCATACTTAGGTTCACATTCTGCTCCTAGAGGATTTAATTAGCCATGATCTTTCAACATGTTTAACAGGGTTCAATTCCAAACCAGTTCTCTGCACCCGAGTTAAGCTTTCCAGTCCCATTTATCTCCTCAGTGATACGAGCTTGGTGGGAGTTTAAAAAAAAAGAGGACAGAGAGAGAGCACAAGTGGCTTTTCTAGGGGTTCCAGTTTGTTGAAGTTGTTGTGCTTTGACCTCTCCACTATCTCTCTTCTACCCATTTGTGTCCTTAGCCTGCTAGTATCGGCCGTTCTCTCTCTTTCTTTTCAACTTCTATTCCTTCAAATGACTATTGCCTTATCTCCCCACCAACCTTATTGACCGACGGCACAAAATGTGTTTTCCAACAGTGTTGAGTGACCAACCCAGTCTCACAGTGAAATGTAAAATAGCTATGTTGGTCCACAGCGCAAAATGTAGAGGTTTCACAATAAAGGCCTTGAAATTGTGAATTACCTACATTTGTTCCCCCTATTCATTTCTAATGGACAGCGTACATGTCACGTGACTTTCAGGTCCTCCCGGCCAAAACGAAACCCAAGCTGTGACAACCATTGCCCCAGCTTTTATTCTGCAGATTTTTAAGATGTATAAGCTATTAAATGGGTTTTTGATAACATTCTTAGTGAGAAATGTGTGTCTTACTCTCACAATCTTCACTCTGTGAATGTATACGATGTAGTTTTATGGTTCTTACCAATATTATTCTGGACATCGCCAAGAAAATGTAGAAATACAACATTTGTTTCAGGTTGATATACTGGTTGCTATGCTGTTGCTATGACGCTCGTGGCGCTGCCTTAAACCGGAAACAGGAAGCGTTTGAATAACTATTATTTCTTTGCCGTAAATACTTAATGTAACTGTTAAATTGTTTTCTCTCATTTAAAAAATACATGTTTATTTCAGAGGAGGCATGACGTCTACAGAGTCGCCTGCTTACAGCTCCCGTAACAGTAGTCTGGCATGACCACTTCCGCCAGCGTCTATTCGCTTGCGGCGGCAAGCTACGCAGCCCTGACGCAGCCCCCTCCTTTTCCGGTTGCTGGCTTTCCCCTATTGTGATCCCCCTCAAATTCGGAAACAATTCGCTCACAGTCAACCCGTGTGCTTATGTGCAGCGCTCTCTCTCACACACACACACACACACACACACACACACACACAGGGTGTGAGAAGTCACATTACTGTAGACAGAAATAAAGTGTGGCGATACTTAATAATATTGGCGGCGGCGGTCCGGGACACAGCCTATCTAGCTGTCCAACTTCATTGTACAACTACCCCCGGGCAGAAATACCCTCATAAACTCTGGAAAATGAAGCGTGGGGGTTTGAATTGAGCACCGGACCTTATAACCAGCTAGATTAAGACCCGCCGTTCCCTTTCTTTGGTGAATTAGGGACTAAGCAGCGCTGTTTTAGTGACGGGGAAAGATTCCAACGGCTTCCACTATCACCTAGCAACTCTTACGGCTACTTGCTGCAGTTGGTGTAGCGCTCACAACGTCAAAACCCTGTTCTGCCTGTAAACAGACGGACTACGGCTCTGACTACAGCGATAGGAGGTGGTGAATGCTAAAAATTCTACTCGACCGCCGTAGCCTTGCCTCTCAACCACCGATGATAATGTTACCATAGATAACACTACGTGGCTAGTTAACTCTGGTTAAGTTATCCCGTGAGCTCCTCGGGGGCTAAAATGTATGGTGTCTTGACATGCTGGTTAGAAAGCAACACACTATGTATATTCCTTTTGTCTTTAATAGTTTTTGTGTGGCGTTTGCGGGTTTAGCCATTTCTCTGACAGTCTCTGGACGTGAAGATGTTCCATCAAAATAAGTCCCCCCCCGGCACTATTTTGCAGGACACCGCTGCTGCTTCCCGGGGTTAGCCCCGCCCTAGATGATTGTGATTGGTTTAAACAAATACAAACAGGCTAGCCCAGTTTCCCCCGGTTTCCCCACCCGAATAGACGGCTCTAAACAGAGTGCTTCCAGACCATACTACTTGCTGTAGTTTGGTCTGGCTTTGCGAGACTACCGTAACAGTTATGAACGTTTTATATTTTCGTTTTCACGAGGAAAGCCAATCAAGAGAGCAGAGCTCAGTCATCCTCCACGGTCAGACAGGAAGTGAAGCGATACATTACAAAGTAAAATCGGTGGGCACTTCCGGTTTCAACATATGTAATGAATTTAGCTTTCTTTATATGTCCATGGTAGCCATTTGAGCGAGCTGGTCACTCGATATTGCGGACTTTACAGTTAAAATAGCAGGAGAGATCACTTTGCTTGCTTTTTAACCTCTGTATAATCTTGGTGGATTACATTACTTTTTATGTTATTCATTATTTTACATTAAATTACCTTTGAGGAGAGATATCCTTGACAACTTTTTTTTTCTCACCTGCACACTTTGTTACCTTTTACGTTATATCTTATTATCCTTTTTGTTTTATTGTGGCCAGGAATATGGCTCGTAATATCCTGCTGCTTTGCATTTAAAACCAACAGCACAGAGGCAAGTGATGGGAAAACAATGCTGTGTGTGTGTGTGTGTGTGTGTGTGTGTGTGTGTGTGTGTGTGTGTGTGTGTGTGTGTGTGTGTGTGTGTGTGTGTGTGTGTGTGTGTGTGTGTGTGTGCTGTGTCTAATGGGCAGTCATATTATTTGATGAGGAACACCTTGGGTGAGTTAAATAACACAGTTTGGTGAACATGATTAAAAGGCCATGTGCAGACAAGGTCAGATGATAATCAGATTACATTCATTTTTCAGAGAGAAAACTTGGTCATGGTCAAACAGAACACAACAGGAAGGTCAAATATGGATATGTTGCCTCGGAGACAGGCTTTTCAAATGATTGACATACAAATCCTGTTTATTTGGAAAGCTTTATGGCTCTCACAGTTTACCACAAGTCCTCATTAAAATCTTTACAATAGCAGGAAGTGCAAAGTAAGCATGACCCAGATAGTGAAAATGACGTTTTAGCGGAATATGTCAGGAAGACATAGCTTCACTGCTGTCATAGATCACGGTGAAGTGAATGGGTGATGTGTGTCATTTCATCAGTTATTCTACTGTCAGATTCTGAAAAGTAAAGCTTGGAGGTGTTTTATTCCTGCGCCTTATCTCTGGCACTGGGACTGACAATGTGATGGCTTTTTACATAGCAATTAGCTGTCTTGCTATGGACACCCAGGTGATTCTGTGGCTAACCTGATGGCTGTGAGACTGCAGAGTTGTGGGCTGTTGGAACACTTGCTGTATAATGGTGCACATGAGTTGGTTTTTAACATGGTGCTGTGCTCCATGTTTTTTGATTAGGAACAAAACAGTTTCAAGCAAAGTCATTTCCTAGAGGCTAATTCTTCCTAGTTAAAGCTTTTTCACTGTAATATTTGGCTAATATTTCATATTAGCCATTTAGCTATATGTAGGTGAAGTGGTCTGATAATATCTACTCATCACTTTGCTCTCCCCTGCCTCTGTGTGCCGCCCCCAAAAATTGCCACTGATTTGATTTGATTTTATTAGGATCCCCATTAGCTGATGCAGAAACATCAGCTACTCTTCCTGGGGTCCACACAAAACATATACAAAAAAGAAAAACATATAAAAAAAAAAAAAATAAAAAAATGTATACAAAGAAAAACAATAACAAAACATATAGGAACGAAACCATTAATACACAAAAAAACAAAAAACAAAGAGCATTTAAAAATATAAAAATAGCAGGTCTCTAATCTCTAATGCGGACAGCAATTAGGTGTTGTTTCACATGTTTTTTGAAACCAGTTTTATTCAGATTTTTAGAGATATGCCCTGGGAGGGAGATCCATTCAACCATAGCTCTATACAACACTGTACGTTGTTTTGAATTTGTTTTGGCTTGTGGAATAGTGTAGTTTCCACTGGTGGCATGTCTAGTGGGGTATGTGTGTGCATTAGAACTGAGTGTGAGTTGCCTATACAAACAATCAGGGGTTTTAAGTACATTGATATTTTTCACAAATGAGAGAAGGAAAGCTTTTACCCTCTCATCTACTTTTAGCCAGAGGAGTTGGTCATGCATGACGTTTAATTTAGCTCTCATTGTGCACTGAAGGGCAAGGCGAGCTGCTCTGTTCTGAGCCCGTTGTAGCTTCCCTAGATTAGTTTGTGTGGTACCTGACCAGACCACCGGGCAGTAATCTAAGTGTGATAACACTAAGGTTGGCAGGACCTGTTTGGTCAGATGTAGTGTTAAAAAAGAAGAGCATCTCTTGACAACAGATATGGTTCTCCCCATTTTTTGCACCATTAAATCTATATGTCTTGACCATGTCAGTTTACTATCTAAAGTTACACCAAGAAGCTTTGTTTCTTGTACTTGCTCAATATCAGCATTGTTCAGTACCATATTCAGCTGAGGTTGAGAGATTAGTGAGTGTTTTGATCCAAATACAATGCTCTTAGTCTTAGATATGTTCAGGACAAGTTTATTATCAGTGATCCAGTTAAATACTGTCTGTAACTCTTTGTTGAGAGCTAGGGTAATTTCTTTAACTGTTCGAGCAGACGTGTAGATTGTCGAATCATCTGCGTACATAGACACACAGGCTTCCTTACAAGCAAGTGGGAGATCATTTGTGAAAATCGAGAAGAGCAGTGGTCCAAGTGAAGAACCCTGCGGAATCCCACACTGTATCTGTCAATGATTCAGGGGATTAGTTCATTACGCTTAAAATACAGACGTTTTTCAGCAAAAAAAAAACGAGTTTGTTACATGAACTTGAATTATTCCATTGACAACTTATTCTAAATAAGTGGGTCAAACTTAATATTTAGAAGAATGTGTTAACTTATCAATGTATCAATTTTGAATGAATATGTATGCGTCACTTTTGAAATAATAAGTTAGTCCAACTTGTCTTTCTGGTTAGTTTCAACTGTACATATTTTGAAAGTTAAGTAGGCGCCTAAATTTGCCCGGACATGTTTCGCTGCCACGCACTGCGGTCACACAGCCAGACCACGTTGTCCACCACAAGTGAAAGAAGGGGAATAAGCCGGAGTTCACGTCGAGTATGCTATCATAGGGTAAGTAACAGCACTAAGTCGTTTTGCTTTTATTCGCCACAATTACCAACTGTATCATCACAGTGCAATACATCGTTTTTACGCGGCACTTCACCGGAAATTAAATGTAGTCTAAGCTAAATTAGCAGCTTGATAGTAGGCTACGGCATTAGCTAACGTTAGCTAGCTAGCCTTTTTCGGTTGTATTGTTCCAGAGCAAGCCAACTTTAATGGTGCACTTGTAACATGAGTTAAAAGTGAGACAAAAGTGAGTGTGTGTGGCACTGGGTAAAGTGTTGGTCTTCACGTTGTTTTTTTTGTGTGTGTTCGGGCGAAGTTGGATAATTAAGCCTGTTGGAAGCAGCACGTGCCAACTCTGTAGCTCAAGTAAAATAATAGGACATGTTAGCTGTTACTTTGTTCGAACGCAGTACATCAGGTTAACATACAAATATACTGGTAGGCTTATTTTCAGTTAGAGTTTAATGCAGGCTTCTGTTTTTTCTGTTCTTTCTGTGTTTGCTTAACTGAACCATCTTGTAACACAGAGGTACTTGGTTTTCGATTTGCTATTACTACAGTACATATAAAACATTTTTTTCCCCTTTCAAAAATCTACTGCATAATGTGCAACAGGTAAATGGGACTGTAGTCATCACAACTTCTGCTTGAAACGTTTTCATTGACTTTTTCCTAAATTTTTCATTTTCGGTTGGTACTCAAATCCACTTTTCACAACATAGGAAGGATTAATTAGATTAAAGAAGTTAATACAACAATATTAAAACTGCATTTATAATTTGTGTATTGCTTCATAAGGGTTCACTGTCAAATTATGATAACTTCGTACTTTCCTTTAGTGTAGTTTGTCATTACTGATTGCAATTTGCACTAGGGAAAAAGTTAAAGTAACACAAAATCCTCCAATTTGTCTGTAATTTTTGCAAGCAGAAATGTTTACTTTTAAGCCACATTAAGGATTCAAAACAGGAAGGAAGAGGTTACTGCTGTAAGAACTAAAAACCTGAATGAGAGATCATTGTTGGATAACAGTACACCTGAAATTTAAGTTAAGGTATTAACCTCAGTTTTTAAAATGAATTGGATCTGTAAGATTTGCAAATTTGAAACACCAAATAAGACCAATCTTTTAAAGCATTATAGACTTAGACATTATGGCCATGATGTAGAGGTTCTGCCTTGTCTTTATTGGGAGTGTTATTGCTCATTTAAAACATGGGGGAGCCTGCAAAATCATCTGTCAAGAAGCCATTCATCCCGTGAGAGAGTGACATGTACAGAAGTTCTATCTTTTAAATGTCCATGTTGCTCTTTAAGCACTATATCCCAGGAAAGAGAATACTTTGAGCACATCGGCTGTCATTTAAAAAAACAAGAAACTGTCACTTGTGTTTTTGAAAATTGTCATTTCAAAACTAACATTTATGGAACATTTGCCTCTCATAGGTCCCGGAAACACACCCCTCATTCAGTGGATGACTTCAAGTCAGATCTTTTAGTGAGGTATGTCAATCCTTTAAATGCAGGAGATGATCCTACTGTTGAGGAAGACACTGAAAGTGCAGGGAGTGAACATCCTGGGGATGAAGAAATGAGAGAATTGCCTAGCTTAATTGAGAAAAAATTAGGCCACCTTGTCCTTAAACTGGAAAGCATATTCAATGTACCTCACAGATGTATTGATGAGTTAGTGGAAGAACTCCACTTTATTTCTTCATCAGCTTCAAGTCCTATTTTAAAGGAGATTTTACAGTCATGCTTAGCGAAGCATAATTCTGTGGTTGATGATATGATGCTCTCAGAGATGGTGACAGACATCTGTCAGAACAATCCAATTACATTATCTTTAGGGAGAGATGGTCCTCTTTCCACCTCCTACAAAAGAAGACAGTATTTCAAGGAGAATTTTTCTGTAGTGGAACCCATAGAGTACATGCTTAGTGCCAGGGAGCGGAGAAGTTTCCAATATGTACCTATTTTGAAGTCATTACATGAGGTTTTGAAAAGAAAAGAGATCCAGGATTTACTCACACACAGTTGTGACACAGACAGCAGCTCTGACACTCAATACAAGTCATTTCATGATGGCACACATTTTAAAAACAATACATTGTTATCAGAAAACAATCCTGCCATTTCTCTCATTCTGTATGTGGATGACTTTGAAGTGTGTAATCCGCTTGGCACGTCAAGGAAAAAGCACAAAATTATTGCTGTGTACTGGGTTTTAGCTAATGTACCACCATTGCTCAGATCCTCGCTGACATCAATCTACCTAGCCATTCTCTGCAAGGCTGATGATATAAAACGATTTGGCTATAGTGCTGTGCTAGAACCACTACTCAAAGATCTTACCAGCCTAGAACAGGAAGGACTTTACATTCCGTCATTAGGCATACGAGTTAATGGTACTGTTTATTGTGTTGTTGCAGATAATCTTGGCGCGCACTCTATCGGAGGATTTGTGGAGAGCTTCTCAAGTTCGTATGTCTGCCGGTTCTGTCTTGGAGAACGATCCCAGTTCCAAGTAAGTGAAGTTAGAACTGGAGCATTTCTTCCTAGAACAAAACAAGAACACATGGTGCATGTTCAAACTGCACAGGGAGATACAAGTGGGTCTCATTGTCACGGAGTGAAGAGACAGTGCCCACTGACTGAAAAACTAAAACATTTTGATGTTTTATCTGGCTACCCACCTGATTTGCTACATGATCTCTTTGAGGGTATTGTACCTTTAGAGTTAGCACTGTGCCTAAATGCATTAATCAAAGGGAAATATTTCACTCTTGTTGAGCTGAATAAATTAATTAAAGAGTTCCCATACAAATGGGCAGATAAAACGGATGCACCACAACCAGTTCGATTGACTTTTGCTGCAAGAAAATCTGTTGGTGGGAATGCCCATGAAAATTGGACCTTGCTTCGCCTCCTCCCCCTGATACTTGGAGAAAGAATACCAGAGAATGAACCAACATGGCTGGTCCTTCTGAACCTAAAGCAAATAGTTGAACTTGTCCTGTCTGTTATTCATACAGATGAAACTATTTGTTTCCTTGACAGCAAGATTGCTGAGCATCGACACAGATTCCAAGATGCTTTCCCTCAACAAAGACTTCTTCCGAAGCATCATTTTCTAGAGCACTACCCACAGCTGATAAAGGCTTTTGGTCCACTTGTGTCTTTGTGGTCTATGCGATTTGAAGCTAAACACAGCTTTTTTAAGCGTGTGGTCAGGCATACCCACAGTTTTCGAAACATTCTGTTATCTCTCTCAGTGAAGCATCAGTTAATGGTTGCATACCATCTACATGGAAATAACATTGTCCAACCTTCTCTACAGGTAACACAACTATCAACCGTGGATTTGACGGTGCTGAGGGAAGACATAAAGGAAGCACTGGAAACAAAATTCCCTGGTGAGTTCTTTGTCCAGATCGGTAACACAGTTTGTTACAGTGGCACCAAATATTCTTCTGGAATGATCTTGGCACATGGTTCGACAGGAGGTCTTCCAGATTTTGTAGAGCTGATTCAGATAGTTGTTGTACATGGGATGGTTGTCTTTATTGTGAAATGTTTAAGTGCATGGTATTCTGAACATCTCGGAAGCTATGAGCTTGAAAACACAAGAAGTGTTAAAGTTATTGAACCAAGCGAGTTGGCTGACATCTTCCCAATGGCAGCATACACTGTTGCAGGATAGCGCATGGTGACCCAGAAGCGCTACATCTACTTACCATAGAGGGCAAAGTAGTCATTACACCTAAATTACTCTGATGTGTCCTAATCATAACCATGCGGATCCTCACTGAAAAGAAGAGATTAGGCTTTTGATAACCCCACCAATGTACGGATGTAAAAAGATAAGTAGTTTTAGACATGAGCCCCACATATCTCTGAGATGGTGAGATGTTATCATAGCTGGGCCTTTTTTGTGAAATGACTTCATTACTGTAAGCCAGGTCATGTTCCTGATCTTTGTAGTTGTACAATGTGTTATGCTTGAGTGAAAAGCATTAATGAACAGAAAAAAAAATGCTGTCCTTTTTTTGTCATTTGCCATGTAATAAGTATCTGAAACCTTTTTGTCAAACTAATCTAATCTATAAATGGGCTCTTTATTTTGCAGGAAGATCTGTAAAAGAGGAAGTGTTTACAGAAACTTAAGGCTTACTCTGTGTAATATTCTGAGAAAATGTCACTTACAGTGTAATGTGAAAGCTAACTTTGTGGAAAAGTAACTGGAGGCATAGTTATAGTTTTACATTGTTAAAATGGAAAAGATGATGAGGGCAAAGATTAAAAATGCCAAATTGTGCGACTCCCAATTTTATTTATGTACCTTATTGGCATCTAAGCGAGTTGTTGATGTCTTAAGATATTTTATTATATCTTAAAAAAGCAGGCTCATGTAAGAAAACAATGCAACATAGCTTCAAAAAAATTAACTGAAATTATCCGTTTTAATATTCTCTGGTTTTTCCATGTTCTGGGCATGTAAATTGATGTAGTCTGGTTTAACTCAAGCTGAAGTGATGTTTTTTCTCTTAAAGATGCACCAATGTCTCATCCAGCCAAACTGCGGATCATACTTCAGGACCATGAGATTCGGAAACTGGACTTACCTCATGGAATCCCTGGAACAGTGGAAGAACTTGAGGCTATTGTGAGAGAGACATTTGGGCTTGATGGGAACTTCACTTTACATTATAAGGATGCTGATTTTGGAGAGGAATATTTTTCTCTTGCCTCAACAAATGACATAAAAGACAAGGACACAATCAAAGTGATTCACATTGTCGAACTTCCCACAATCACTCTGACCTTTAATGATGTGGAGAGCTCCATCGAAAGTGCATCAGAGACCTCCGTCCATACATCAGCTTCCTCTGTCAAAACTTCAAACTCATCTGGATACGCAGCCGGATACCCTGATTCTTTCATCACCTGAACATGGGACTCGTTCGCAATGCTGGCCTACTGATTTTACAATACCTCACTTTGGCAGAGACACGGAGATTGTGCTTACCTCAGGAAATAAGGCATTCAAGAAGGATGGAATTCCACTCGTCTTTAACACAATCCTTTCGGACATCCTCGAGAGACTGGCTGATAGCATCTTCGAGTATGTTGCCTACCCAACAAATGCACAGTTTGCCGAAGTTGCTGAGGCACTTGTTCAAAAGCATCCCTGCCTCAAAGAACCTGGATCATATAATGGATGCTACGCATAGCAACAAAGACTAAAATATAAAATGGGCACCTATAGATCTAAACTTAGTGGGCTTGGATGCCCTGAGCTTGATGTGAACTCACGAAAGAAAAAGCGAGCACATGAGAAGGCACCTGCAAAGAATATAAAAAAGCCAAGAAAGGCTGAGGTAAATTATTTACCGCCCCACCCACAAGGAGAGACAGAAGAAAGCTTGGAACACCAAAGAGTGGAGCTCCTTACTGAAGTTAAGAAGAGAAACAACATTCAAATGATCAATGAGAAAATGGCAATGACATTCTCCATTCGAAGGCAGGAAGTTGTCAATCTTGCACCACCAGTCAGTGACTTCAAAGATCGATGGCCTGCTCTCTTTGATGCTGCACAGGTGAATATGTTAATATAATTGGCAGTGTTACTTAGTTGTTTTAGTCTTATTTGATTGTGCCTTTATTTTTTCATTTGTTGTGTGCAGATAAATGAAGAATTCAGACGAATCACCACTGCAAACCTGGAAACCACGTTCATGGCAAAACTGGACCAGTACTCCCCGAAAATAATGTCCATGGCCTCCTCAACAGGAGGAGCTGCAAAAATGAAGATCCAGCGCATAAGTAACATGCTGCAAGAGGTATGAATCAATGTTTTATTCTTATTAGGTCGTGCTAGGTTGTGTGATCATCAGGGCTGGCCGAGTAATTAGAATAGTCCACTACGTTGTTACGTTGGTATTCAAGGCTCAATTCAGTATTCAGGACTTTTCTGACACAATGCATGTGAAACATCCACCATAACTTGAATGGGATAATATATCACATGTTGTATACTGCTTGGTCCTGGTCCTGTTCCCCAAAGAGGCTAAGAAAAATCATTGCAGTTTTATGCCACAAAATCAACTCCGATAAAAATATTTGGTGTAAACGTTTTGTTATTTTCATTGTTTAATTCTCCTCAGCCTTCTGTTGAAACAAATGTGTCCATTTCTGTCCTGTACAAGACGCTAACAGTTTAAGCAGATCTTCCTATAACTCTATGCACTACCTGTGTATTAATTAATTTAAAAGGGCAACAATTGAAGTCCAACCCACAAACCAGCAGCTACAATTCTGATTTGTCAGCTCAGCTCTTATGTGCTGTTCTCCTGTTTCACCTCTATGGGTTGGATTTAATCCAATTAAAGGGGTGGCACTACACTTTATTTTTATTTTTAGTAGAGCAATTAAAAAAACATTGCTATTTGGCCAGGCAAAAAAAAGAGAAGAGGAACATGCTAGTGATGTTTCTGTAACGCTTAATTGAGGTGTTAACTAAATAAGTGTGTTATATTTGATAAAAAGAAAAAAATATTCAGTCAGTTGGTTCAGTCCAGACCCCTGACACTTTACCTTTCAGTCCTCTTTTCCCAGTTATGTAATTATTAAAATGCATCCTAATGGAGATTGTTTTTCTCATTCACAGGATAATTCAGTGGAAAGGAGGAGAGAGGTGGCTATCCGGTGTCTCATGGTGTATCTCAGAGAAAATGAGGAGGATCTCTTCAAAGAAAGCTTGGTAGGTAAATCTGGACACCAAAGATCAGACAGTTAACTGTACGTTTTGCTACTCCTATTTGTATGACTTAAAACACTGAAATATTTATTCTGACATTCTTATGCCAGGATGGAGAAATGGACGTCACTGATGACGTGATAAAGATTGTTGTCAGGAGAGGTTCCTTGATGTCTGATACTGCCACCGCAAGGGTAGTCATCGAGGGAACCGAAGTCCTGGATGACCTGGATGTACCAAGAGCTTGTGCCTTGCTAATGGGGCTGATATATGCGCTCAACCTAAGCTACCCAAAAGAACTGATCAAAACCTTCGAGGTATTTCAGAAAATACTCCTTGAGCTAGATGGCCTGAAAGCCAGCCCGAGGGTAATGTCTCTCAAAAATAGACTTCTGTCATAAAATAGATTCAGCAGGAAACAAAGTGTTGTTGTGCAGTTAAACTGCCAGTTTATTGGTTCTAGGGCTGCAACTAACGATTATTTTGATAATCGATTAATCTGTTGATTATTTTCTCGATTAATCGATTATTAATCGATTAGTGTTATGGTCGGTAAAATGTCAGAAAATTGTGAAAAATTTTGAATTTTCCAAAGCCCATGTTGACGTCCTCAAATGTATTGTAATGTCCAAAGTGTGTGTGTGTGTGTGTGTGTGTGTGTGTGTGTGTGTGTGTGTGTGTGTGTTATTGGAAGTGGGAATGTTTATTTTGTTCATGGTAAAAGTGCTAAAATAAACCGTGAAAACTGGAATTGCTGTTTCTTCTTTATTCTTACGTAAGTGAAATAAGTTACTCAAACACAAAAAATTAAGCTAACTGTTTGCGTTGACATTTTTGAGTAGGATGAAAGAAAGAAATTAAATTAGATTATCTTAAATAAGTAATTTGAACAGATTAGCTTAAATAAGTAATTTGAACACTTAATATCCCCATATCTTTCAAATTAATATTAAGTTGGTTCAACTTAATTATGCTTTCAGAGGTCAAAGCAAATTATGTTGGATCTACTAATGTATTTGCATTATTATTTCGAATTAATATTAAGTTGGTTCAACTTAATTATGCTTTCAGAGGTCGAAGCAAATTATGTTGGATCTACTAATGTAATTGCATTATTATGACTACAAAAGACTCATACGATGAACTCAATAATGCCAAAAGTTGGGACAACTTAAAAAGAGGCATGCAAATAGTTAGCATAGGTTTTTAAGTTGAGGCAGTGAATTATTTTTTAGAGTATTTGAGAGGCTTCCATGTAAACTTTGACCAATCAGAGTGAGGCTCCAATTCACCGTTCTTATTGGCTTCTGGGACTGTCCATTCACTTTGGCACCGACATTGTTGTGTCAGTTGCATGAGTGTTCACGACCCTAGCAATCTGACAGTTTGGCACTACGGCAGCCAACAAACAGCAATGTCTACAATCAACGGCCCCTAAATGTCATGACTCACGGCTCGGCAGTCTCTCCTTCTCCTGTGTGTGTTTTCCCTTGTCTGTCTCTCCTCTTTGTGTTCTATGTATCTACCTCCCTGTTGGCATGTGGGCGTGGTGGCACTCCAGGGCAGGCTGTTCCAGGTGTGGATCGTTGGGCTAATCAGGGCAGGCTGTTTCCAGGTGTGAATCGTTGGGCTAGTCAGAGCTCCCTATTTAAACCCGTGGACTCCAGTCATTCAGCGCCAGAGTATACTACGTACCAGAGCGGTAGCTACCCGAGACCAGGATATCTTGTTTGTTGTTTTTTTCATGTCTCCAGTTGGAGTGAGTTCTAACTCTGCTCCTCTTTCCTTCCGTGCCAGTTGCCTCCGCTGTTCACCTTTCCTGCTCGCCGGCCTGCGGGTTTCCGGATTTCCACTTGCCTCTGCTCGCCACGCCATTCAGCCGTCCAATGTCCTGCCTGCCTGCCCAAATAAACATTGTTCTAAACTGACTACCTGGTATCTGTTCTGCTTTTGGGTCCAACCTCGAGCTATCACAACACTAAATGTCCTATTTCCCGTTTAACAACAACTGCTTCCACTGCTATGACAGCAAAGATTTGAGGAAAGGCCGGGAAAGATACTAGTTGAAAAGACATGAACTCGCATAACTGGTGTTCGGAGGGAGGAGCTACAGCAGGTAGAGTGTGTCAGGGAGGGACCAGAGAGAACACAAGTGGAGTGGTTGAGGTATTTGGATTCAAATCTCTATCCCAACTGCTATGTTCTCCCAAATCATATACCCCAGCTTTAATTATGGCCATGCAAATATGTTTAATTAAACAGTTAAATCATCTACTCTTAACATAAACATCTCCCTGGTGTAACCAAAGCTGGTTGATAGATCTCATCCATTATTAGGAAAGGATGCAATGGGATTTTTCTGATTTGCCAAAAAGTACATGTTGGAAGGATCCATTGTCTTCAGGTATAGGGATACTATATGCCATTGTTAGAAGCTGCAAGCAAATTGGCCAAACCCAAAACCATGAATGCATTCATGGAAAGATACTCTGTGAAAACCTGTATGCATTATCTTTATTTATCTACATTGCAACAATGAATGTAAATTATTTCTAACAATGTATTGGACAACTGTTATATAATGGAATAATATTAATTATAAGATTCAAGAACATGGAAAGAAATATAACTAATGTGTTTCATATACCGTATGCTGATATTTATTTGCCACAGAAACTCATAAACTCCAGGACCATGGATAGAATATGAACGGCGCAATGACTAGTCTGCCCCTTGTGAAATGGCAAATTGACATGAAAGTACAGTGCTTTGGACAAGTGTGCACATTTTCCAGGCCTGGGAGACTCTGTTAACAGGAGAGGACACTTACATGTGTGTGCATGTGTTTGTCTGAATGACATCAATCCGCGTGGGTGCATAGCTGTCAGCTTGCTAACTCCTGCTCTGTTAAAAAGTGTCTTCAACACAAATAAACAAACACAAAACACCCACACATATCCACGCCTTGAATATTAAATATGATCCCGAGGCTTGGATTGTAGTACAGTTTTTACACATTTACACATCAAGCCTTTGCACATCATGGCAGCCTCATCTATCTTCTCTGCAGTTCTTATTATTTGGTCTGTGGGTCACAGGCCCTGCAGATTTCACAAGTCACTGCACCTTATCAAGATCAATTGCATTCAACTTTATCGGAGCTGAGGCCTCTTATTACATAATTGAATTTTGGTTGTTAATGAGTGCAGAGTTCCAGCACCTGTGATCTGCTGAGACAAAAGGCACACCACCTGCTGCAGCTTCTAACATTCGCACAACCAACCAGAGTGGAGAGGTACTCTCACATTAACCTTAGTGAGGCCTGAAAATGAGTCTGAGAAGAAAACGTTGTCCTCATAAGCACAGGCAGCTAACCTGCATTTCCACTGAAAACAAACGTGTTTACAATTTAACTTTAACCACTACAGATGGCCTACGGATATTGTTCTCAGTGCATGGTCATGGCATTATTCACAACTCTACTTTGCCTATATTACCAAGGAAATGAAGTGAACATATAACCCTCTGTGTAAGTGTTTCCCCCTACGGAGAAATGTCTCTGAGTTAGCGCCTTCAAAAGATACTAGCTGTGTGAGAGTGCCCTATGCATGAGTCAGTGCATGCGGAGTTAATGTATTGAAAGAGTGATGCTTTAGCGAAAAGGATCTGCTCTTGAGGGTGACCTCAGAGAAAGAATATTTCTGTTTAAAGCAAAATTATCAAAGCGAGGGTGCTTTAAACATATGTTTATCTACACCATGTTCAGATGAAACAGCAGCCATGTTGTGAACTTAACCTACTCCAAACACATGTAATGAGAGGAAGATAAATAACAGATTTTCTTGATAAGAAAAATATTTAACTCTGAAAATGTAACCCATAAATCAAAGCTTAATTCATTCAACAGTTTAATGTAGATGCGAAATACTGTGTTTGCAGTTGACTGTTGCAGCTGAGAAAAGTGTAATCATTCCAGATATTCAAAGGAAATGTGAGAATAACTTGATATATCTTGTTTAACATCGAAAGTGATGAAAAGATCTGTATGCTGCTGGACACATTACATGTCATTTACATGACACTTTTATCCAAAGCGACATACAACTGGAGCACACATTCATGCACCGATAGCAGCAGCTACCACACAGGGTGCAAGCTAACCATGGGGAGCAATTTTAGGGTTCAGTGTCTTGCCCAGGGAAAATTGGTCATGTGGCGGAGAGACGGGGGATCGAACCACCGATACTGCAGTTGCGGGTTGACCCTACCCTCTGAGCTAAATCCCTCCCCCTGCTCACTGCAGGACACTGCTCAAATCACTGGCTGAACCAACATGACACAAGATATCCTCTGAAATAATTAAACGTAAGGAGAAGTAAGTGATCTGGTCCATTTGGCTAACTTCCGGAGAATGATTGCAGCTGGCAGTCCCCTCCCTCGTCTCTACATCAAGACCACATGAAAGTGCAGCGGTCTTCGTCATATAGTGCCGCGATGGAGATTGGACTGATTGGATAAAAACTAGCGGGATACTCAAAATTGGATCTGGCAATTACTGCAATGCTGAATGATTTGGAGACCTGTGTTATGAACTGTGAATACTGTTTAAGTGATTGCCTGATGAATATAGAGGGATTTAACATGTACACTTACTTCTTTTTCAATCCTTTTAAAGTTGATCTTTCACTGTGTCATTTGCTAACTCTCTTTCTATCTTATTAACCTGGAAAATATTAGATCTGGTCATTTCTCCCTTACACTTCTTTGGACTATTTACTGGACCTCGGCTTAGCACTGCTTGTGTGACATATTGGTGCTTTTGCTGCAGGTGGCCTGGCTTTCTTCTGCTACTTGAAGTGGTTTAGGATGTCGCTTTGGGCTTCTGCGCTTTGAACAGGAGTTTAACACATTGCAGGTGAGGAAGAGTTCATCCTGCCAATGACTCCTGTGTGGGACTTGCAAGAATATTTTACACATGAAAATGTAAGTCTGGCTTGTACTCTTACTCATGTTGGTTTCTGCATCAAACATACCTGCACACACACACACACACACACACACACACACACACACACACACACACACACACACACCATCATCATCAATGTTTCCATTGGGAATGAATTGCCCTGAGCTTTTCTATTATTCAGAAACCAAACAGCAACTGCCCATGAGAATGGAGACGTGTATCCATTAAAATGTGACATCTTGAGTATTTGTATGTGTGGAAAGAAAAGGGTATGAATAATTGAGACAGAGGCACACGTGCATTCTTTCATGTTTATCCATATTAAGTTGAGATGAATACACTGAGTGCTTACAAAGTACAATGAGTGATTTGTTATTAACAGGATAAGATAGATAGAGAACAGAGGAGAAGAAGCATGTTTGAGCTATGTCTTCTCAAATGTTACTCAGATAAACCAATCATTTTTAGAAGTAGTTCATCACTTGTTTTTTTTCAGTTTTTTCATTTTACCCTGAGGAGCCACTTGGATGATTCCAAATTGCTCAAGATTAATCAGCGGTTTAGCAAGCTGTGGCCAGGCCTCCATCTCGTCAAGATCAAAGGGTGTCTGGAGAAATGCATACACAAGTGTTGTTTTGAAAATAGTGGAGACACAGTGGACTGTTCCTATGATTGAAATGCATTATGCCAAAATAAATGGTAATAACAACAATTATTCGATATCTTCAATTGAAGTGCTATTTTCGGAGGGTTAACATGACTCGCAACCAATCAAATAGCTACCTCATGATACCAAAAACTTGAAAACTGTGATTTCAGTTTCAAAAAAATCAATGACGAGTGGGTATAATATAGTGAAAATTATAAAAAAAGCAATATTGCATCAGACAACGATGATCCAAATGAGATGTCCTCGTTGATCGTGGAAAAGAATGATTGAACGTGTGAGATTTCTCTTTCACGAGCAGCGTTTTTGTTGAGTGTATTTTTACACATAATTCCCAAAGCAAATGAATGGAATCCTTGGATATCCAGATACATTTTTATATCGACTATTCATAGATAGACACTATATGTGTAATATTGGAAGTAGATTTACCGTAAAATTTATATTTCTAATTTGTGATCCAGGTAAGAGTCTCTATTTGCATATACATGTTTGTGTATTAATATGTACATGTATTTGAGCCCACATGCATGAATAACTGTATGCAAACATATTATGCAGCATAAAAAAACAGAGTAATCAGTTATGGTTGGAGAAGCGTGAATGGATGATGACTTGGGTACAAACTAATCACGAGAGAATACACATGAAAAAAATCTCTTATCTAAAGCCTTTGAAAGAAACATGCTGTTTGACATGGAGAAAGCAAGGATACATAATGCAAAGACTACATTTACCTTTGGATACCATTGTGTAAATGTCTCTTTGTAAGTGTGTGAGAGAGTGTGCGAGAGAGAGAGTGTGTGAGAGTGTCCTGGCGTATATGAAGCAGTGGAAATCACAGCTAAAGTATGTATGGTTGCTCCTGTGGGAGCCCCTGTTTAATTTTGCATTCCTGCAGAGAGTGTCATAACACATTCACATCACACAGCTCAACAAGCTCACGGGGTCAGGCTAGAGAAGATAACTGCTCTTCTGGGTATGTGTGTGCGTTCGTCAATGCATGCACAGTTGCTCCATACATATGCAGTATGCACATGTGAATGTCTGCATGCATGCCTACATTTTTGTTTTTATTCTTATATGCATCTTCATTTGTTATTATTTTCCAAACACTCTCCTCTTTAAGCCAGCTGTTCTGTTGGCACTGTAGAACAATGCTGAGCAGACCACTTAACCTTAATAAACAGCTCATCTATACATAGTGTCTATCTATGATAATTGAGTAACCCAACACATTTAAAGGTCCAATCTATAGTCTAAAAGGGCAAGCAAAGGCCAAACCCACCAACATGGAAAACACACGGCTATTCTCACTTGTGTTATTGCGGATTTGTTGATTTGAAAAAGTTTAAGGCTCCTAAATGTGAAGGATGAAATATTGATCTACTATTACAGTAAGCTGTCAAAATGTTGCGAAAATTGTGAGTAATTATTAGAGCAAATCAGACCTTTAGTTTGACCATCAATGGAACAAAAACGTACTCAGATTTTAAAATATGTTTATAATTAAAGGCATAAGAGCCATGATGAAAACAACTTAACTCACATATTAAGTGTTGTTTTTGGGATCAGGGAAGATAACTAATGCAGCGTTTAGCATTTTAAATTATTTTAGTTTTTAACCAGATACTTTCTATTTTGATATTCATAATTTGTTGCTATCTTGAAAAAAAAAAATGTTTGAATGTAGAAAAAGTATAGTATTTCTAGTTTTTTGAATCCCTTCTTCAAATATGTGTTGTCCACTCCCTTGTGTGTTTTAATTTTTTTTAAATTGTCTTGGCAGTCCAGGAAAAGCTGATGAAAAGATTCAATGAGTGGATCATGTCTGTTTCCACACTGCTTTACGTAAAGCTGTTCGGCAAAGATAACAATACCACGAGTCTCTAATTGTGTAGGGGAGAGCTGCAAACACACACAGACACATTTGGTCACAAAATACATACACACTCCGAGACAAAATGCAGACTGGTAAAATGCATACATATACGCACTTAGCACATCAACTAAACACTCCCACACAGCCTTAGTATAATTAATTAGCTGTTCATTGCAACATGACTGTCTCTTAACACACACACACACACACAGTCAAATTACATAGCTCATACATGCACTCACACACATGCACGCACAGGACAGAATGAGGCCAGTCTACTCTAAAGGATTGCCAGGAGATGATTAAAATGTTTTGTTCGCCACTACATCTCCCATTTGGCTCTTATTTCTGACAACCCTTTGCTCTTAGTGTCTTCCAGACACATTGATAATGTACCACAACGACAAACTCTTCTTTTCTCTTTCTCTTCTCCTCTCCTCTCTACACTCCTTTTTGATTCCTTGCCTTCTTGTTAGGAGCGCTGTGTGTTTGTGTCATATTTTGCCGGGCCCTAGGCCTGTTCACTATTGTTGGCAGGAAGAAAAAAATGTCCATGGGGAGGCTTCTAGCAGGTCTTGTACAGATTGTATTTGTGTCTCCAGTTCCATCGCCTCCTGCAATTCCCTACTCCCACACAATGACAGGGTCAAGACCTGTGTTTGCCTGGCCCGAGAGCCACGGCAAATACGCACATACAGTATAAGCACACACACACACACACACACACACACACACACACACACACACACACACACACACACACACACACAAGTACTCAGGAAGTATCCATTTGCAAGCAGTACACAGTCACTTACAAACACCTTATTTGCTCTAAAGGAAACAACTCTCTCAGAGGGTTCAGGGGTGTCACAGTGGGATAGTAAAAAATAAAGAAAAGGGAAAAGTGGTGTGATTATCAACCTCAACATGTCATAGGTTGTTGTGAAATGGAAGTTTGTCTCTATGGTCCTCAATCTTTTGTTACCAAACTCTCATCTTTATTTCCCTATTATTCCTCCTTTAGATCTCATTCTACAGTATGTGTCGGTCAGCACTAAGCAAGGCTGATTGGTTTGAACATGGCTCTGGGCCCAAACATACGTACTGTAAACACAGTTCAGAATGAATCAGATTAAATTAAATAAATAGACCAGCTGTGGACATTTTGGTAACAATGTGGGGAATACAATAGTCAGGCGTAGGTGAGCTGCAGTAGCCAGAAACATTCAGAGTGAGAGCAATCGGTCAGTTAGAAGGAGCCAATAGCAATGAGCATTACATTTAAGGGTTTACTTAAGGTTGTATTGATCTTTCCTGTAAAAGATAGCTGTAAAACTGCAAAATTCATTCTGAAGTATGGCACATGGACACAGACAAAAGGGCTGCTCTCACTGTGATAACATCTTGAAGACCCAGAGATCTGGGAAACACTTAATTCTGAATGATGTTCAGCTTGACACAAGGTCAATAGCCCCATCGTGCCACCTTTAAGGCCATTTGGATTAGCATCTTAAATGATTATCCCCATCAAATCTGTTCTGCATCCACAAATCCCTCCCTGCAAATTAAACATGTTCAGAATAAGGTGCTTGAGACATGTGACGATATCTTCTGCCACTCCCATTTCCCTAAGGATCCCTGACCCTGAGACAGAGTGGTATTATTTTATTCACAGTAAGAGGTGACTTCACGGAAGGTGAGAGGACTCTTAGTTGGAGAGTTTTTGCGAAGGATGGAATTATATATGACACCAGCTGTTATGGTGGCAGATGTGTGCCTCGCTCATGAGAAGTGAGCTGAATTGATTATGGAACGTAAACCTATTGAAACCAGATTTAAGTGTGCATAAACATGCTCATGGTGTAGTGGTGAGAACACAGACCCGGTTCGAATCCGACTCAGGGTCAGTTCTCTGCATGTCATTCCCCTCTCTAGCCCATTTCATCTCTGTCTCTCTGCACTATAAACAAACCATGTAAAATGCCAAACAATTATCTTTAAACGTGCATATACATGCACTTTGGCAGATATGTTCATGCACACATGAAGAAAACTTGGCCAAGGGAGTCAATATGTCACACGCAGAGAGATAAAGAGAGGCCTCATGTCATGCTTATTTATGTGTGCCTGAACTGTGAATGAACGGAAAATTAACAAAGGCATTTCAAATCCAATCAAGGCACATAAGGGTGTTCCACACTGACACAGTTATTATTTTTACAGCCTCCGTTATCACAAACAAACACACGTGCAAATATAGCGACAAACACGTGTCTTCAAAGCTTTTTACCACCAATTTCACAGGTCAGAGTGGATTATTTACAGTCACTTTGTCTCTCGTTATGCGATAAAACACCTACATATCAGCCAGGCCAGCATATCATGATAAGTGTGATGCTTACACTTTAGCAATGAATAAACACACAGCCAGATCCCACCAAAAAAGCTTAAGAAAGAAAACATCTCAGAGGCACAAAGGCACGTTATTAAATTAGATGGGGAAACATGCGCCCAGTGCCTCTAAGACAAGAGCCTTTCTCTTTTCACCTAATCCCAACAAAGGGATGCTTACTCCTTTGTTCTACACCCCTTCTCGTCTCCATTCGGACAAGGAACGAGGGATCTAGGGAAGGGAGGAGTGCTTGCCAAGTCCAGGCGGAGAAGAAAAATCTCTCTCTTTCTTTGTTTGTTTGCTTTTCCGTGGAGTTAAGCTCAGCACAGTAATTTTTTTCCGGGAGGGAGGGAAAGAGAGAAGGGGAAAAGGAGTATATATATATAAAAAAAACTCCCTCCATCTCCGGCCATCAGGAGAGATAGGCCTTTATTGCCAAACACATAAGCACACTTGTTTGCAAAAAAGACATGCGTACATAGAGCGCCAGGGGAAAAAGATAAAAGAACCAAAATTAACAGCAAGAAAATGAACCAACACAATTGACCAACTTGGGAATGTCCATCACTTCAAACAACAAAGGATTAATATTTATAATCTGTTTACAGGTTTAATCACCTCGATAAAGGCTTAGACAGCAAAAAACATCAGTTACGGTGGAAAACCAAAAGCCAGCTTCAAAGCTATGAGTGTAACCACTAGTCTGTAAGGGAAAAGGAAAAACCCCCACAAGATGTAGGACATGAAATGATAATTTTGAAGTTTTGAAGAAGGTAATAAAAGCTTTTAAGGACATCTGGTCGGATATAGAATTGAAAGAAAAAACTGTTTCAACATTCTATAATGTATATGGGACATGGTGGGTCAATCTTTACTTAGCTGAGATGTCAAGGCAGTGACCTTGTCATCCAAAGTACTTAATCAAGCAATAATTTGGATGGCTATGCAGCCTAATCTTCCTTGGCATTGCTGGATGAACGAAGCAAGACTAAATAATCACTGATTACCCATCAGGAGGTCGGCCATTGATTTTGGGTCAGTGGTGATTACTGATATGTGTGGGACTCATTAGCACAGGCCTGGTGATAACAGTGCTCAGTGCATCATACTGTGCCTTATGGCTGACCCACTCACAAAGTTAAAGCTCAACACCTGTTCAAGAAGACAAAATAAAACAAAACAGAAAAGGGCCATATGCATATTATGTGTTGGCCAGGCACAGTCAGTTCCTGGAGACTCAAATAAGATAGCATTACTGTTCCTGTAACTGTGATCATATAGTGGGTGATGGTCCCAATTCTGCCCGTCCCCTTTGTAATACCAGCACCAACACAGCACAAGATTGAAACATATTGAGCACTACAGCCTGATAAAAGACTATTTAAAGTCACTCATCTCTTTGTGTGTGTGTGTGTGTGTGTGTGTGTGTGTGTGTGTGTGTGTGTGTGTGTGTGTGTGTGTGTGTGTGTGTGTGTGCGTGTGTGTGTGTGTGTGTGTCTCTGTGTGGCAAATCACGGTACACCCCAGCGTCCGCCAAATTACCGCCACACTGTTCTCTTTTATACTGTCTGATAGGATCACATCTCTCGAGGAGCTGACATGGCTTCTTCTGATTGGTTACTGGCTCTCAAGGGTTCTGCTCAGGAGAAAACATCCCATCCCTGGTGTGAGTTGTTCTTGAGAGATCAAGAGTGTGAAAAGAGCTCTCTCAGTGCACACTTGTCCATTCTTTATCTTTTGAGCAGACATCTGGCCAATGAGACGTCATAGTGGTAAAAATCAAAGCCTCTGAAGCTACGAACTCTACGGAGTATTTCTACACAGTGCGGCTCAAGGGCAGTGTGTGGCCTTCATTTTAATCTCCCTCTTTTTAGTCTGCATTGTGAATTTAATTGAAAAGCTGGTCTTCTGCATGTTGCTAATTAGGCCAGTTATAGTACAGTAATATAAGTACTTATTTATCTAGTGTTCATTTTATGTAGGCTGAAATTAAAGGTAAACATGGACAGGCTTTAAATCATTGGCAATTGGCAATGATTGACAAAGTGGTGTCCGCCTGGGCAATGTGGATGATTTCAGGTTTAAATGGAGTTTGAATAACAAATTGTAACTGTCAGCAGTGTCATTATGCAAATAAGACTTAGTATAAGTATGCCAGTGAAATAACAGGGGAATACCAATAACTCATTATGGAATTTAGCACAGCTGTCAGTTTAGGATTTTAAGGTGCTCTCTTTGTAGTTCTCCTTATATTTTAGACATTGAAGAAATCAAAGTAAAAGAAACATGCTCCAATTTAAGCCAATGTACGTATTACAATAGCAGCATAAACACCTTCCTTAGACCCTCAACTTGACTGACCATATAGGTAGATTGTAAATCAACACATTTTGACAAACGTTTAACATAAATAAAACAAATCATACACATTATAGAGATAGAAGATAGGAGTTAAACGTTATTGAAACATTCAGATATAGGTGGTATTCACAGACAAGATTACTTCTGTTGAACTTTAATTTAAAATGATTTAAATGATATAATAATATGCTCTCCATGTAATTAATGTATGAGTCCAACACCAGGAATCCTATTCATCTTTGCCATACGTTGATGAAAAAGGCAGAGATCAGGACATCCATGTTATTGTCATTCTGACCCGCAAAACGGCATACTTCAATATTAATTTCAGCAGTATAACTAATATGTATAGACCATGCAATAATGTACAAGTAGGAGAATCAATCATTTTCTAGTAATTATAGCAAATAAGGTAAATGTAAGGGAAGGATACGATAGCATGTAGTAAAGGACAAACCATAAAGTAAGTCTCTTGCAGTGAAGCATACCTAACTATCTGGGCCATGGTGATCATGGTGATGTATAGCATACAGGTGCAAACCTGGTTTTGTTCTATATGTATTCCAGTAATCAAGGACACATTTATCACGTGGAGCTATAGCTGCTTCGCCAAGGAGAACATACTCAGTCTCCTGCCTCTTACCTTCATCCATTTCTTTTTCATGGGAAGCAGATAACATGAATAGGTGTCACTTCCTTACACTCAAAGCCACACACTGTTAAAAGCAATCCCAGAAGCGGACACAATTATGCCCATGGTTCAGATACAAACTATTCATACAGAAACACACATACGCACAGAGCAGAGTGTGAAGGCCTGCAGTCAGTTACACTTCAAAGGTCCGGTGCTTGATTGAGCCACAAGAGGTTTGGGGGTAAAGACAGGACAAAGAGGAAGCATCTGCTGGCTTCTCTGCCTCACTCATTAAAGTCGCCATGTTCAGCAGAGTTTGAGTCTTTAGCAAAAAAAAAATAATAAAAAATGAATTAAATAATTATATTTAATTATTATTATGTCTAAATTGTTGTTGAAGAGTTATATTCACACACTTTCCTTAAATGTAAAAGACAATCCAGCACCTCTCAGGGCAATTTTTGGTTATAATCCTGTCAAATCTTGATTATTCTTCCTGTCTTGATGACTATACAGTCAACCCGGTATCACGCCGAGGCGTGAGATCCACACGCATGGACCGGCGGCTCTATTACACGCCTTGCCTGACCAGGGCGTGTGAGTTACACGCGCACCTCCCGCCGTCTAAATGAACGGAGGAATAGTCTAAATGAACGGAGGAATAGCAACAACAGGGGCCGACGTGTTCTCCCAGGAATAGCACGACATGTTCTCCCAGCATTTCAATACTATCTAGCTGCAGCCCCCTGGGTGGTTAGGGTTAGGGCAAGGGGACAGGGAGAGGTTAGAATATAGATAAAACATTGACGGAAAACCGCGGCCGCCATCTTGACAACGGGAGGTGCGCGACCGCGGCGGCCATCTTGACAACGGGAGGTGCGCGTGTAACTCACACGCCCTGGTCAGGCAAGGCGTGTAATAGAGCCGCCGGTCCATGCGTGTGGATCTCACGCCTCGGCGTGAGATCGGGTTGATACAGTATATGTTATAATCTTTTGGTCAGAGAAATGTGAGTTAAACGTAACTTCATTCCGTTGGGCCTCATACAAGTAGCTTTTCATGTTCACACACACAGTATGATGGCCCCAGATTTTTAAAAAAGGTATCATTTGTGTGTATGTGCGTGTGTATGCAAATCAGTGTGCTTGTGTCAATGAACTCTTATGATAGAATATAATGAACTAATCAGGTTGCCATTGTAAATAAGAACTTAATGACTTGCCTGTTTAAATAAAGGTGAAATAAGAATAAAAACACACAGCTAAATTAATGATGCCACATACTTTTTCAAATGATCAGTAAGGTCAGAAAGTCAGTAAAGATTAGTCTTCCCTAATTTTTCATTGAGTTAAGCAACAGAGTATGGAACAATATGTCCTCCACCAGCCATAAATCCTAAAATTATGTTCATTTGTAATGTATTTTCATTCAGGAGCAGTTGTTCAGTCTTGCAAAGTGCAAGTGTGGATACTAAATTGTAATCTGTTCAACGACAATGGCAGTATCAATTTGAAGGGTAAATTAAATCATTAAACATTGGAACTTATATCAAACAGACATATACTGTGTACCATTACTAAAATTGGGCTAATAGTTTGGAACATGATTTCATTGTTATCTGAATTGCTTTTTATGTTTTGATTAACAAACAGAGATTTGAAGATAACCCCATGGTAGAAAGCTTTACTGTTTCTATCTTTAGCGTAAAAAAAACAATTCAGTTTCCTCTTTTATTTTTGGAGGATCCCTCTGGATAATAATAACCACGGGTTTTGGATGGTTTTTGAATGTATTTGTTATGACTAGATTATGGGCGATTATTGGTCCTGAGTGGCTAATAGAAGGACACTACAACACTTGGTTAAGTATGTTCTACACGCCCATTGTACCCGGTACTTAAAGGGCGCCCCACTTTCTGCACTGCATGGCACTGAATTAAATGTTCAGTGTGCATTGCAGAATCACCCAATATAAACTTAGGGAGCTGGGCAGAAAATGTACCAGAATTTGGTATTAAAAAAAAGCAAAGTTCTAGTTGGATTTCAAATACTTTATTGGTTTATTCTAATCCCGCTAATAACATGTGCCTTACAACTATGAGATCTGTTTACTACTATTTGCTGTTGAATTAACTGATAAAGCAAAGTCCCAACTGGTTTATGTTGGGGATGAATTTTCCATACTAAACTAATTGACAATGGTGTTATATCAACACTTAAAAGAAGGCAATATACTTTGAGACAGAGGGTTGTCCAAAACACTCCAAAGGCATTAGGAGCAGCATCAAGTTGTAAATAAGGAAAAGAGAGAGAGCTACCAGGAAGATAACACTTGTTGTCTTTAAAGTGTCTATGATAGATAACAAGTAAGTGGAGGCATGAGACACTATGCTATGGTAACATAAAGGAAAGATCATGGATAAGCAGTAAAATGATATTAATGTGGGGCGATTTTTGGGGACATAACTTTCAAGGCTTCAAATCAACTGCAGAGGGGTATTAATGCAATGCTGTATTGACTGTTACTGGCCATAGGTCACCAGATGATGATGGTCCCAGAAGCTGTACATGACATTAAATATAGATTAAGGCACTTTCTCTTTTTAATGGAACACTTTCATTTACCCGCCCCATCTGTTTACTCCTATTCTTCTCACTCCACTCTCTTTACCTCATCTTCAATCTCTTCTTTTATTATCATGTATCTGAGTTGAAAAAAAACAATGTCTTCTGTACTGTGTGTGTGTGTGTGTGTGTGTGTGTGTGTGTGTGTGTGTGTGTGTGTGTGTGTGTGTGTGTGTGTGTGTGGGTGGGTGGGTGGGTGGGTGGGTGTGTGTGTGTGTGTGTGTGTGTGTGTGTGAAAGGGCACACACACATTCATGTGCTATTCCTTGAAGAACACTTGGAGCTCGACCACATGCCTGCTTTAAGGGAGCAAACGATCGAATGGGAAATTACAGGAAATTACAGATTTTGTTCAAAAATCTATTTGTGTTTGAGGCCAACTGGGAAATAGACTTATACAGAAGCAGCGCAATCCAAACAATAGCTGAGATACAATGGGAATCTGTCCAGAGAAAATAAACAGACAACATCATTAGAACAGTAAGGCTATAACCACTGGTGGATTATTTCTTCAGCAAACATCCTGCACAAGAAGAGCTGCTATAGTGTGCTTTTTTCAATCTGATAATCATTGCAGGGCATCACGTAACTTTTTCTGGTGTGCGTGGACCAAACGGTACCACATTTTTTTTTTTTTTTAATTGTTCTCCCTCAGGGTGCCTGCGTGGTTCATACTGTGTGCACCTTCTAAAGTTACCACTTCTTTGCAACATTTATGATAAAGTATCAACTTTACCGCCACACACTGCTGCTGATCTGCTTCTCCTTTATATATCCTTTACAGATTTTTTTATATACTATGTCCCCCTCCCCCGCCCCCCCTCACACATGGACAGATTTATGTATGACCCTCTATAACCTGTAATCAATACAGCCATAAGTTACAAATGAAAGCCAATGCAGTAGATGTTCATTCCCTTGGTGTTATTTGTCAATGTTATAAGCCCACGGGAAATGTTCCAAAATGCTCTGATTTAAACTGATGTACCTGTATGCATTTAAGACTCCTTCTAACTGTATTCAAACATTTGTGTGTGTGTGTGTGTGTGTGTGTGTGTGTGTGTGTGTGTGTGTGTGTGTGTGTGTGTATGTATCTGTGTGTGTGTGTGTGTGTGTGTGTGTGTGTGTGTGTGTGTGTGTGTGTGCGTCTACGTGTGTGTGTGTGTGTGTATGTGTGTGTGTGTCTGTGTGTTTCTTATTGCCTGCCTGTAAAGTTTTTTTTAATGGCTTCAATATCTCCCTGCATGTTAATTGGCAAATTATGAAAAATAATATGACTATAACTCACCCAAAACCTCCCTTTCACAGTCAGTTTGGCCAAGTCATACTTGCATACAAATACTACAGTTCAACCTAGTTTAAAATTTAAATTAAAAACTAATGCGATAGACTACAGGAAACCATGTTTAATTCAGCCCAAACTAGACCCAATACTATTCTTTTTTTTTTAAGTAGCTGCCTTCTCTTTTTCTTTCTCTCTCTTACAATCAGTCTGTTCAATTTACACTGCGACAGTCTGCTGGGTTGAAGCAGCCGAGCTGTCACAATGAATTTGTGGGGTCTAAACAAGATTAACTACTGCTATTTGTATCCCCCATATCTCTGAAAGGGTAATCAACGCAGGCGGTTTGGCTTGCTAATTTTCACCATGGTAACCACTTGCGAAAGCCCATCACAGCAAATAGCTAGGTTTAAACAGCATTTGTACAATAAGGGCATCGTGTGCAAATATGTATGTGGTTTCCTTATGCCAGGTTCGGATTATACATTATTCTGGTTATGATTTACCAATGCAGTGTGTGTGTATGTGTGCCTCATAGAGTATATCAACCTAATACAAATGTGTATTATATTAATAATATATTTATACAATAAGACCTCTTTAATATGGTATACTGTAGGTTTTTGTTTTGTTATTACAAAAAGAACATGAAAGTTACCACATTGTCTTAATTGGATTAGGTCAGTTCAAGTTTGAGTTGAACCGCACAGAAGCATGATGCTAATCCTATCCCCCAATGTGCAGACCTATTCAAGCGAGGTCAATCATATTGATAACATAAATGTCATAAATAGAAATTTGCCTCAGTGCTTGCTCTTCTTGTCTCTTCTCCACCACCTTCTCTCTCTGTGTCTCTGTATGTTGTACGGCCTGGCTTTGAATGATGGGAGTAATTTAATTTCTGCCTGTTTTAGTTAAACTGTCACTTTATATTTATATATAAATGTTACCTGTCTCCTCTGAGATAATCTTGCAATGTAAATAAAAAATATAAGGGTACTCCATTTGAACATGAAAGCAATACAACTTTAATTGAGAATATAGCAGTCGACATTGTATATGGAACCAATCTTATCTAGCTAGCTAGTTTATGAAACAGATGGGGTCTGGGAATTAATCTTATTGATGCACAAGCGGTCCACTAGTGACTCTATCTAGTTACCTTCATCAGGCCCACACACAAGCAATGACGATGATCAGTTGAGAAAGTCGGTGTTTGAAAAACCTGCAATCCACCTTCTGTAAAGAGTATCTTAAAATCATGAAGTGCGATGGTGTGTTTTTCTTCTGATGAGGTATTTTGTGTTTACGAGCAGATAAGTTCTGGAATGTCTTCTCAAGTCGATTTAAATTATTTTTGAGTTAAAACCATATTGAGTCCATCTTATGTAAAGGTTCACATGGAATTCAGAGTGCCCTTGTCATCATAAATTGATGAACATTGTACAAGGTCTTTGAAATTTAAAGAAGAAGCTCAAGAGGAGTTGGCATTCGCTTATGCCTCCCTCACCAATGTTGTTATACACACTAAGAAATCAAGGTGCAGGAATGGTCATAAAAGGGTACAAATGTTTTGTCTCCCCAGTGGTACCTTAGCAGGGTACCACACTGTACCCTAAACATTAGTACATATTTGTACCTTCTTGTCTGTACCTCCTAAAAGAACATTTCTGTACCCCTTGGGACAAAAATGTACCCATTGGAAAGGTACAGTGAAAATGTGAATTATGCAAGTTTTCTGCATTTCATATCAAGTAAAGCAGTAAGTGCCTTACTGTCTTTGTTTGGACAATTACATTTGTAAACTCTGGTGAATCAGACAACAGATTAAAGAAATTGTCTACTGTAATAATATTGTAAATAGTCTATTGTAATCTAAAGACTACTGCTTTACTTCATATGAAATGCAGAACAATTGCAGAATTCACATTTTCACTGCATGGGTACATTGTTGTCACTTGGTGACAGAAATGTATTTTAGAGGTATAGACAAGAAGGTACAAATATTTACCAATGTTTAAGGTACAGTGTTTTACCCTGCCAAGGTACCACTTGCGGTACAACGCATTTGTACTCTTTTAGGACCATTCCTGTCCCTTGATTTCTTAGTGTGTAGATCAGGAAGATGATGAAGGAAAAACAAGTATCAACAAAGTTTTTCACGCCTGAGATACAAAAGCACAATGTTAAAACTGTGATGTTTCTCGGCTAGCAACTTAGACCCATAAGGTGACAGTCTTATATCATTTCATAGAAAGGTCCAAGTTCCAGACGTCCATCAATGTTGTTATTAAGGCTGGATTTGGTAGGACGGTCCTGGCCTTTACTTAGCCACAACTAGTTAATAGAAATTGTATTCTCATGCAGATGTATTTTCACCTACCCGAAAAGACGTCTTGTCACCTTTCACTTTTCACCAGTCTTTTTTCAACATCTTTCCTGTAGCTTCTCAACAACTTTTGGCTGGGTAGGCTCGGTTAGCAAGTCAGCCTGAGTTAAAATCAATTGGAAAAATGTACAGTATCTCACAAAAGTGAGTACACCCCTCACATTTCTTCAAATATTTCATTATATCTTTTCATGGGACAACACTGAATAAATGACACTTTGATACAACGTAAAGTAGCGTGTGTACAGCTTATATAACAGTGTAAATTTACTGTCCCCTCAAAATAACTCGACACACAGACATTAATGTCTAAACTGCCGGTTACAAAAGTGAGTACACCCCTGAGTTAAAATGTCCAAATTGGGCCCAAAGTGTCAATATTTTGTGTGGCCACCATTATTTTCCAGCACTACCTTAACCCCCATGGGCATGGAGTTCACCAGAGCTTCACAGGTTGCCACTGGAATCCTCTTCCCCTCATTCATGACAACATCACGGAGCTGGTGGATACTGGAGACCTTGCGCTCCTCCATCTCCTGTTTTAAGAAGCCCCAAAGATGCTCAATAGGGTTTAGGTTTGGGGACATGCTTGGCCAGTCCATAACCTTTACCCTCAGCTTCTTTAGCAAGCCAGTGGTCGTTAGGAGGTGTGTTTGGGGTCGTTATCATGCTGCAATACTGCCCTGCGGCCCAGTTTACGAAGGGAGGGGATCATGTTCTGCTTCAGTATGGCACAGTACATGTTGGTATTCAATGAACTGTAGATCCCCAGTGCTGGCAGCACTTATGCAGCCCCAGACCATGACACTCCAACCACCATGCTTGACTATAGGCAATACACACTTGTCTTTGTACTCCTCACCTGTTTGCTACCACACACTCTTAACACTATCTGAACCAAATAAATGTGTCTTGGTCTCATCAGACCACAGGACATGGTTGCAGTCATCCATGTCCGTAGTCTGTTTGTCTTCAGCAACTGTTTGTGGGCTTTATTTTGCATCATCTTTAGAATAGGCTTCCTTCTCGGACGACAGCCATGCAGACCAGTATGATGCAGAGTGCGGCGTATGGTCTGAGCACTGACAGGTTGACCCCCCACCCCTTCAAGCCCTGCAGCAATGCTGGCAGCACTCATACGTCAATTTTCCAAAGCCAACCTCTTGGTATGACGCTGAAAACGTGCACTCAACCTTCTTAAACTGGGCTGCAGGGCAGTATTGCAACATGATAACGACCCCAAACACACCTCCAAGATGACCAGTGGCTTGCTAAAGAAGCTGAGGGTAAAGGTGATGGACTGGCCAAGCATGTCCCCAGACCTAAACCCTATTGAGCATCTTTGGGGCTTCTTAAAACGGGAGATGGAGGAGCGCAAGGTCTCTAATATCGACCAGCTCCGTGATGTTGTCATGAATGAGTGGAAGAGGATTCCAGTGGGAACCTGTGAAGCTCTGGTGAACTCCATGCCCAAGAGGGTTAAGGTAGTGCTGGAAAATAATGGTGGCCACACAAAATATTGACACTTTGGGCCCAATTTGGAAATTTTTTCTTAGGGGTGTACTCACTTTTGTTGCCTTCAGTTTAGACATTAATGGCTGTGTGTTGAGTTATTTTGAGGCGACAGTAAATTTACACTATAATACAAGCTGTACACTGACTACTTTACATTATATCAAAGTGTCATTTCTTCAGTGTTGTCCCATGGAAAGATATAATGAAATATTTGAAGAAATGTGAGGGGTGTACTCACTTTTGTGAGATACTGTATGTGTTCAATGCCCATTGTGGGACCCTGTTGTCCTTATACATTTCATTTTGAGATTTTTACTTGCTTGCTGCCAAGTCAGAATGCATGTGTGGTGGTAGGATTAAAAAACATGTGCACTCTACACAGGATTTAAATGAGTGCATTGTGAAAATAATAGCCACATATCCCTTCATCCACTAAACAAATCCACTCATAAAGAGCATAATAATGGAAATGTCTTAATTCTCAAGTATGTGCTTATCATGAAATTAAGTGTTTAAAATCCTTAACTTGTTAGACCTCTGGCGTTTTCATGAGTGCAATTTTGCTTAGTAGTGTGTGTTTGACCACTGCCTGCTGATTAGTTGCTCATTTGTTTGAATGGTTAACTATTAAACTTAAACACTATTTGGACTTGGGTGAATACAATGAAGTGGGTAGCTCGTTGTACGACAGCAGTAAATGGCTATTGGCCAAACAGTAGAGACCTATGGTTTTGAGCACAAGTCCTATTGTGGTTTTGCCCTCTGAAAACTCATGAGAACTCTTCAAATGAGCACCCAACCTGTGCACTAAAAGCCTGGCTAAAACTTTATAATAACTATCCGTTGTAACTCGTTAATAGATCATTAGTAAACTCTTAATTAATGATTATTAATGATTTGTTAAGTGTTTGTTAGCAGTTTGTTAAGGATTTATAACAATGGTGGATAGTTAATATCTTAATAATTGAATCAGTTCATCTGGGAGGTAATCTGAGATACCGACGAGGCTGAAATAGGCAATAGACTATACACAGTGCATGGGCAACTGAGGGCAGCCCCATTTTCAAATATTTTTAAATAAACTCAATACACACTGTGCATGCCATGGACTTGAACGTGAAGTGATCAGTTAATCTCGGATTACCTCCCAGATGAACTGATTCAATTATTAAGCTATTAACTATCTACCATTGTTATAAATCCTTAACAAACTGCTAACAAACACTTAACAAATCATTAATAATCATTAATTAAGAGTTTACTAATGATCTATTAACGAGTTACAACGGATAGTTATTATAAAGTGTTACCAAAGTCTGTTTTACAATATGAGTGTCATTCTTCTGTACTGCGGCTCTATTCTTTTTTTTAAATATATTTTTGGGGCATTTTTATGCTTTATTGATAGTGCAGAGAGACAGAGGTGGAATGGGAGTGACATGCAGAGAACGACCGCGGGCGGGAATCGAACCAGGGTCTGCTGCTGGGCCCGGCCCGGTGGGGGACGCCCTACCAACTGAGCTAAGGGTACCCCCTCTCTGGCTCTATTCTAATGCAATATTTCTAGGAAGGCTGCAAGCAGTTCATCTGTCCTTGTCTGTCTCGATCGGTCAAGATAAATGCTACCGTTCTGCTATTATTTTCAAGGAAACTAACATTTGCGAGTGAACGTCAGACTGCTCAATTCTGTGAAAGTGGGTGTTTTGTATGTCAAGGATATGTTCTCTGATATGTGTATAGCTTGACAGTGCACAACATGTGTGAGAGTTGGGAGACACACTGCTGTAAAATAAACCCTGCACACCGAGGCACTCACCTCAGAAAGCCATTCTATTGGTTTGTCAGGTATTATCTCCAGAGTTTAATTAATATGTAACTGTTGGAAATGACAAAGATAACTCTGCTGGCTTTTTAAGTTAATCGTTCAGTCTTAGATGTCTGGGCTGTACTCAAGTAATGTGATTGCAGATGTCTATCATGGGGATTATTGCCTTCTGTTTGTGTCATTGCTCTGCAGGTGAACTCTACAGCAAGTGTGTAGCTCATTGAAAAGGTAATCTACCACCTGATCCTTTCTGCACACAACTTCTGTTAACTCTGGCGTACGTAAACACATGCACACACGTGGTCCCAAAATACACAGAGAAATGAAAGCAAACTCGAAAATTCACACAAATCGACAACGAGAACCATCATCGCGCCCACCTACACCACAGGGAAGACACTCAAACAGAATATGACACACTGGGAGTGAGAGTGATTGCACAAGACACAATGAAAGGGGGGAAACAGCCGACTTACACAAAATGAACCGTATTTTGTTCAAGAGAATACGTCCTTATGTCAACTTTGCTTGCTTTACTTTGTGAAACTTCTCATCGTCTTTTTCTCGTTACACTTCTCTATCATTTTCTTTCCTTTTCAGCCTAACCTCTTCTGTTTTTCTGTCATCTCCACAATTATGTTTTACTACTTTACTTATCTTCTTCTTGCCCCGTTCTTCAACTATGTCCTCATTTCATGGTCCCTTTTGGTATCTTCCCCTAATTGTCATCCTTTGAGCATTCTCTACTCACATCTTGACAGAGAGCTGAGACTACAGGGATGTTTCAAACGTAACTAAGACAAAGCTATACTCACACATTCACACCAGCAGGCATGCATATACATCCGGTAAACAAGCTGCATATACAGATCCTTCGCAAACCAAAAGAAATGTAACAATAATTGAAATAAGACAACAAGAAAGTACAGTATCTCTAAACTGTAGGACGTACAGTAGAAAGAAGAACACAGTTATGCTATGACACTTCTGATGCTTAACCTGCTAAGCACCGACATATTGTTAAAGGTGTGCTGAAAGTCACTCAAAGAAGAAGTCATTTGATTTGCACACCATTATGTCATTGACTTTTTAATGATAAGTCTGGAATCTAAACTCTATAGAAAGGCCTGCACGGCACCAATGTTTCTTCGATATATACACTTTAGGTAAGCAGCATGAATCAGTATCAAACAAGCTGGCTCAACATCAAGGTTAACCAGTGAAGGCTTTGGTTCATAATTTATGAAATGCTGATATCCTCCTAGCTTAGACCCACCACTCTATTCTAATCACCGAATGAGGATATGCACAATTGGTTCTGTTTTAAGTACCGGTACATAGCTGCTGCCATTGTGTTTTGATGACACTGAAATGATTGTCAAATAAGGTATTTTCTTCGAAAAGCTGCCACATCTTGAAGAGTCAGTGAGTCGTCACTGTTTTCTCTTCAATCGTTGTTTGTTTTAGCTCCGAGAAGACAGTAGAAGAAGTTTGCTTTGACTTGGCCACGAGAAAAGCCTGTGACATTCTCAGTTGTTTCTCTCCAACTCCTTCTTTAATACAGGTGTTATTTTCATTAAGCATTATGTTGTATATGTGACTATTCAGACAATAGTGTGAATCAAAACAGTGGAGTAAAGAAAAGAGATGGTGTAGTGCTCAGCAGCGAATGAAGAAAACAAACATCCTTGTCTCTCGCCTTCTCAATAGGATTGTCACCGTGTTGATCACAGCTCTGATACAGGTGAGAGGTACAGGAAAGAAGAGAGTGGGACAGAGAGAAAAAGAGAAAGAGATGAGTAAAAGTGAGAGTCCTTTCAGCGTTACACTTTTTAAGGCTTGTTACAGAAATTGACGTCAAGCTGTTTTTTTTAGACTGATTACCCGACGAGAGACAGAGAAGGAGGAAAGAGTGAGCCAATTAGGAAGACTGAAGTGCCTCAGAAAACTCAACCCAGTGCCACAGCCAGGCGACTTTCAGAAGTCCAAAGACTGTCATACCAAGTGCTCAAAGCAAACGAAGACTGTGATTTTTTCCATGTGAGAGAAATATCCTTTGTAACAGGTGTGTGAGTTCAACTAATTATACAGGAGCCAGAACACCTGTCCTCTGTTAAAAGGAAGTGATGTGTAGTCTCCCTATTCTTATTGTGCCACAAATAAGAAGAATGCAACAGATTTCAGTCTGGACTGTCTTCTTTACGAATTGGAGAGAGAGGAACAGTCATCAACATACTATTATGTTTAATGATTGTTACTCTACTTTTTACGTGTTGTTGTTTTTTGTGCCAGATTTATTTTAAAATGTTTTCTGTTTTACTATGTTTACTCAAATACTTAAGTATAATGTTTAGGTACTTGTATGTAATACTACTAATGTAATGTACTTTTCAGTCCATTACATTAGTAGTATTACATTACACCTACTTATATTCCACTGCTTTAGTTGGAGATTTTAAATCAAATAAAATATAATATGATAACCTTATAAAATAGCTCACATTACTAAATATTAGTGCTGTCAGTTTAACGCGTTATTAACGGCGTTAACGCAAACCCATTTTAACGGCGTCAATTTTTTTTATCGCGCGATTAACTCTTGTCATGGCCTAGGAAACGTTGTGGTTTTTTCTCATGCTGTTGTATCAACTAGTAATGTTAGAACAACTGAAACACCACAAACTATACATATGGCTCGCAGTTAAGTTACTGTCAATTCAAACGGAACATGTCCTACAGCGTAATTTCACATTAAAATAATTTAACTGGCAAAACGGCAAAACATCAAGTCAATTCTGACTTTTATTTTGAAGCAGAAACCGGAACCTAGCACTTCCTATCTCAGCTGCGCGACCTTTACTAGTAGAGTCTTCCGTGTGTGACTGAGACTACGCGGAAAATAACAGAAAAGAAAGCCTGTCATTTGCAAAAGTCCTACTTATAAACCTGCGCGCACACCAAAACCTCCATGAATGTTAGTGGCAGCCGCCAGTCATTCATTTTCACTTTAATTTTCGCTACGAAGGGCGACTCGAGCCTCGGCTGCAGCAGCACCATGGCAACCACCTGCACGCAGGCATAGTGTGTCTGAAATAAGCCGTGGATGAAAGACTCCCAAAACATGTAGGCCTACAACAACCAGTTTAATTTAGCCTTAATACGTATTTGTTTATACCCTATGTTGTTTTTAAATAAAAAAAAATAAGTTCCAATATGTTTGTGAATGCTGTTCTAGGGGTGGAGTGGGGGGGTCTATATTGTTATTTGCACTGAATTGCAAATTATGATATTTTAGAAGAAATAGGCTACCCTGAATTACAATGGTGAAGACATCATTGTAATTCAGTGTATTTCTTCTTAAATATCATAATTAGAATGGGTGTGATAAGAGCATTAAAATGAGAAAAAATTATGGGACAAAAAGAAATTAAGGGACATTCAGGCTAGAATAAATAAAAATGCGATTAATCGCGATACATCGCGAGTTAACTATGACATTAATGCGATTAATCGCGATTAAATATTTTAATCGTTTGACAGCACTTCTAAATATTAAAGCAGAAGCTCCCGAGCTTTTTGGATTGTGAATCCTAATTAAAAAATCAAACTAAATAGTGACTTGTCTGCTGTTAACATTCGTGGCCAAAGCATCTCTGATGTGATGCTCATCAAGTGCCCTTAGGCGTTCTTAGTTGATGGACAGAATCAACCATAAGATACATTCACAGGTTGTAGATGTGACAAGCAGTGTTACTAATATCCACAAAGGTATGTCCAAATTAAAAAAAATATATTGTTTTATGGCCGTTGAAAGGGAGAGAACTTTCTGTGATTTTTTTGTGTGACATTTTGGCCGTGCTGCTTTTATTCAGTCAAGTAGCCATCAAAGCTGGTGCTTTTCTGCAGACAGGTTGTCAGTTGTTACCCTATTATGCTGTGCAATGGGTGACAAATGTTCCATCCTAATACACAACTGGTGATTTAGATACTTTATAAGGCAGAGGTGCCCTGAAGAACGCCACAAGTTTCTGGGAAAAAAAAGGGTTTTCATTTGATTGACAAACTTCAATGACAGTAGTAGTGCTTTCAGATATCATATTTAGGTGAGTGGTGGACAATCCCATGTCAGATCCTTGTAGGGGGTATGGATGAAGATGCCAGTGCTTGCTGGATAGGGTCTGTGCTTTGTCCCAGATGTCATTCTATGGCTTATATTATCGCTTTTATGGAGTCGGCTGTGATTGAACACTGAACAAGATCGATAGCAAATGCTGCTGATACTGCCGATCTGGGGACTGTAAATGGTCAGACAAAAATGTGGCGGTTCAAAACAGATCATCAATAAAGTGAGCTGCACAGTGGACTGACTGCTTTTTTTCAGTCCCCTTGCTGCCCAAGTTTCTGTCTTCTTCCAAGCGTTTGATTGCTTGGTTAATCAAGCATTGCATGGATTGCCGTTAGGGTTTTCAAAAGGGCCACAATGCTGCATACTGAAGAGCCCATCTACTTTTTGACAAGTTTTTCAGTTCAACCAACTTTGTTTGCTGGTTTCCTTTTGCTTTTGCGGCAGAGCCAGAAAGAAATATGAAGCAGCAACTGCATAGTTTCAAAGGAGTCTCCTGCTGTTTCTGCATTACTGACACAGTCAACTACAACAAAAATTAAGTAGATGGGCATAACAATGTACATAAACAGTGTGAGACCTCAATTTCTAAGATTTCTTTATGTCTCCCACAAGCTGTTTTTACACCCTGACATGACGGCAGCAATGTCATAGTCCATTTAGTTAAGATTCTTGCTATACCGAGCTTCAGTTTGATTGTTTTCAAAACTGAATTCATTTTCCGACACTCATGTAACCTTTAGGGAAAGACAACATAACTTTAACTCAGGTGCTGAATGCGTCATGTGTAGGTTATTTATGGAATTTGCATTTTTCCCATGTGAAAAATGTTGGAACACTGATTACTTGGATAAAGACTTGACAGTCCATAGTATATATTGTTCCTCCGACTGAAAATACCTGACATATGTGCAAATTTCAAATAATATCCTTCAATTACCAGGTATTTTTTAAGGTCCTCTTGGTCCTTCTTTAGCTGACTGGCTCAACAGCTACATTAAGGCTCAGGATGTCTGGGTGCTATTTGCAATACAGCTCTTTACAGAGGCTAGCTGCTGCTGCTGCTGCTACTGCTGGTGAAACAGTGATGGTACCCAGCACATTTCCTCATCATACCTGCTTTTTCGCTGCTTCTCTGTCGTCCATCACATAGTTGGGGACAGCGGGGTTGTCTATCTACATTGAGTGTGTAGTCTTTTATGCTTTGACAAAATAAATCTCTACATTTTCAAGCTATTGTTTCGCTAACGGAGATTTAGCTAAGTTCCTGACCCATGATTTGTTTTTGCAATACAATTATCCACTAATACCTATCCTTTAAGGGTGACAGAATGCTCATGCTATATTCAAACTTGCATTGTAGGTGTCTCCTACAAAAAGTTTTCAATGTTCAAACCTAGTATTTTCTTACTCATTTCATTTCATCATCACCCACTTACCACCATCTCCATATTATTATATGTCTTAATGGTCTGTCTCTGACAGTTTTTGTTAATTATTGCACCCCCTTTGGACAAAATCGGTAGTGTTTTTACAACACCAGCTGTTGTTCCTGGCTCAGCGTATCCATGACAAAGGCATAAAGAAAAACTAAAAATAACTGTTTGCTGTTACCTGTAATGTATGATCTTCAGAGGAAAAAACAGACTGTTTCAGAAATATTTAAAAGTTCCTTATAGCACCTTGTTTACTAAACGTCATGTCAGGTCTGTTGGTGTCTCCTTAGCCAGGTAATCAAATAACCATGTTTACATTAATCTCTACCACAAATATCTCCACAATAACCCGCTAATACACCAAATACTAATCTGGTTATGTAACTGGAGGCTCTGCGTTCACACAGTTTTTTTCACATTCTGACTTTCCTTTGCTCTCTCTCTCTATCTCTCTCTCTCTCTCTCTCTCTCTCTCTCTCTCTCTCTCTCTCTCTCTCTCTATCTCTCTCTCTCTCTCTCTCTTTCTTTTTTAATGGGGTGTGTCGAAGCCAGTACAGCTTTGCGCTACCATGGCAACTGTTGAGCGCGCACCCTGAGGGGTGATAATATTATAATGAGCCAATGCTTGTTTCAGTGTCAGGGGCCAGATACCCAAAATGTATGTGCACAAGAACTAAACTTAATGCACATACAGGTAGCTGAGTTTCGGTTGACACTGTCCTAACGTAGGCAGCAGCACATTATTCAAGTTCAAGCCAATGTGTTGGTTTCTAAAAAATAAATGCAAATAATCGGGTATGTTGTTATGTTGACCGCGGACAATTCTTATTAGATTATGAGGTGAGCTGAAAGTCCATATTGCAATGTATAAAACCCTCAAACATCTGACCTTGACTAAACTCTTGCTCCCACTAGCTATATATGTATTCTGGATGATTTGGCTTGTGATTCCTCGCTTTGATTACAGCTTGTCAGGGGGGGCCACCACAAATTAACATGCTCTCCTTCATTTATTCCTCCTTTCATCAGTTGCGGGGAGAGAGGAAGCAAAGGGCCTTAGGGAGGGTGGAGCGGATGAGTGAAATAGGCAAGTGAGAGCAGAGTGGGGACGAAGGGTGTATGAAGCAAACAGAGTAAAGCAGAGAGCTAGGCTTGTGGCCTTGAGGGTAATGGAGCAATTGGGCCTAGGGTTTGGAGGAGGTGTGCAAAGAAGATGCTTGCGTAAAGAACGAGTGATGATAAGAGCCCCGCGGGTAAAAGAAGGAAGGTGTGAGAGAGCTTGGGAGGGGGCTTTTGTTTGAGGCAAACTTCATTTCCACTTGATCCACTTCTGATGTTGCATTAAAATTCGCTAGAAGCATCCCTCCTTTCCCTTTCTCCTCGTTTTGTTCAACTTTTCTCATCGTCATTTCCTTTCACAGTCTTTAGATTCTTCAATGACACAATGGTGCTGCTGTTGAAAAAAAAGAAGAAAGCTAAAGTTTGGGACAGAGAGTGGGGTCTAAAAAGAAAAGGCTTAAACTTGAAGATGAAAAAAAAGAATATCCCTTCTTAATAATTTAACATGAATACCCTTACACACATAAGTAACATTTTCCCCGTACATGTATTCACACTTTCTTTTAATTTTTTTTGTAATGTACCAATTTCAAAGTGGAAGTGGAACTTGCTTACATTTTTTTTTGTGTTCACCATTATGAGAAACAGTTGCAATTGAGACACTTTTCATTATATTTACCACAACTTTAAACATATAATATAAATAATAAAAAATATCGAATTGATATACACTTAAATAACCCTAAAGAGGACATACAGTATCTCACAAAAGTGAGTACACCCCTCACATTTCTTCACATTTTTCTTTATATCTTTCCATGGGACAACACTGAATAAATGACACTTTAATACAATGTAAAGTAGTCAGTGTACAGCTTGTATAACAGTGAAAATTTACTGTCCCCTCAAAATAACTCGACACACAACCATTAATGTCTAAACTGCTGGCAACAAAAGTGAGTACACCCCTTAGAAAAAATTTACAAATTGGGCCCAAAGTGTAAATATTTTGTGTGGCCACCATTATTTTCCAGCACTGCCTTAACCTTCTTGGGCATGTAGTTCACTAGAGCTTCACAGGTTGCAACTGGAACCCTCTTCCACCCATTTATGACAGCATCACAGAGCTGGTGGATATTAAAGACCTTGCGTTCCTCCACCTTCCATTTGAGGATGCCCCAAAGATGCTCAATAGGGTTTAGGTCTGGAGACATGCTTGGCCAGGCCATAACCTTTACCCTCAGCTTTTTTAGCAAGCCACTGGTCGTCTTGGAGGTGTGTTTGGGGTCGTTATCATGTTGCAATACCACCCTGCGGCCCAGTTTACGAAGGTTGAGTGCACATGGTCAGCGTCGTACACAGAGGTTGGCTTTGGAAAATAGACGTATGAGTGCTGCCAGCATTGCTGAAGGGCTTGAAGGGGTGGGGGGTCAACCTGTCAGTGCTCAGACCATACGCCGCACTCTGCATCATACTGGTCTGCATGGTTGTCATCCCAGAAGGAAGCCTATTCTAAAGATGATGCACAAGAAACCCCACAAAAAGTTTGCTGAAGACAAACAGACTACGGACATGGATTACTGCAACCATGTCCTGTGGTCTGATGAGACCAAAATACATTTATTTGGTTCAGATGGTGTTAAGAGTGTGGAGCGGCAACCAGGTGAGGAGTACAAAGACAAGTGTGTCTTGCCTAGAGTCAAGCATGGTGGTTGGAGTGTCATGGTCTGGGGCTGCATGAGTGCTGCCAGCACTGGGGATCTACAGTTCATTGAATTCTAACATGTACTGTGACATACTGAAGCAGAGCATGATCCCCTCCCTTCATAAACTGGGCCGCAGGGCAGTACTGCAACATGATAACGACCCCAAACACCCCTCCGAACGACCACTGGCTTGTTAAAGAAGCTGAGGGTAAAGGTTATGGACTGGCCAAGCATGTCTCCAGTCTTAAACCCTATTGAGCATCTTTGGGGCATCCTAAAACGGGAGATGGAGGAGCGCAAGGACTCTAATATCCACCAGCTCCTTGATGTCGTCATGAATGGGTAGAAGAGGGTTCCAGTTGCAACCTGTGAAGCTCTAGTGAACTACATGCCCAAGAGGGTTAAGGCAGTGCTAGAAAATAATGATGGCAAAACAAAATATTGACACTTTGGGCCCAATTTGGACATTTTTTCTTAGGGGTGTACTCACTTTTGTTGCCAGCAGTTTAGACATTAATGGCTGTGTGTCGAGTTATTTTGAGGGGACAGTAAATTTACACTGTTATACAAGCTGTACACTGACTACTTGACATTGTATCAAAGTGTCATTTATTCAGTGTTGTCGCATGGAAAGATATAATGAAATATTTGAAGAAATGTTAGGGGTGTACTCACTTTTGTGAGATACTGTATTATAAAAAACTCAACTTTTTCAGTGCGTGTGAACATATATTTGGGTGTCTGGCGCGGTGCCTACCAGCTCACAAATGCTGAAAAGAGACAACCTAGTTACTCCTGGGCTGTCTAGGTCAGAACATAGACAGTGATTGAGCATGCTTTTCCAATGTTTGTCGGTTTAGAACATCACAAACAGGCAAACAATTACATTCATCATAGCAAGGGAGGCACAGGGGTAACAGATCAACAAGGGCAATCAACACAGTTCTCAGTGGGCAACTGTTTAATTTTGTGATGGACATGAACAATTAAATGTGGGCAAGATGGGACAGTTAAGCTGCTGTAAAACGGGACACTTTTGGGAACTTCAGAACAAATCTATTCATTAAGAGATAAAGTATGTTTTTGTTAGGCTTCACAAAATAATGACGATGCATATTTTTGTTTGTTCGTTCTTTAACTTTTGCTTTTGAGAAAACAAGGACATTGTAAGTACGACACTTGCAAGTTACTGCACTTTTACAAAGGAGACATAAGTTACACTTCTGCTTTTAATGTGTGTGTCCCAGTCATCGTACCCTCCAAGTCTGTCACATCAGTGTAAAGTTAGGTTGGAAAGCACAGGCACTGGTATCTGAAGCTCTCCCTCTCTTTGTGTCCTTTTCTCTTTTCTACTTTCTTTTGGTCCAAGGACATCCTTGACTTGAGAAGCGGGTGGTAAATAAAGCTGAGATAGTTACGTGATTAGTCTTCCGTGCCGGAGAGAATTTAAGTTTGACAAAAGCCACTCTTCTTCCTTTTTGTTCTGACTCCTGTTCTCCATCTCCCTCTCTCCATCTTTCTCAACAACTTGGCTGTCCCCTGGATGAACCACTTCTGTTTAATATGAGTGTGTGTGTGTGTGTGTGTGTGTGTGTGTGTGTGTGTGTGTGTGTGTGTGTGTGTGTGTGTGTGTGTGTGTGTGTGTGTGTGTGTGTGTGTGTGTTTGACAATGTATGAGTGAGTGAGAGTAGCGTGTGTGTGTGTGTGTTTACATGCTAAGCCATCAATCGATTCTAAGAGTGTAGCTGAGGCTACTGCTTTAACTCAGCAGCCTTACAAAGTTGCTGTACTTCAAACATCAGTTAGTGTGGTGAGAGGAAAATACTAATATCTCCTTTATTATTTATTTTATTGGGAAGGAGAATGAGTTATTATAATTTTTAACAAAAAGATAGGTAAGAACTTTCCGTCATTTCCACCTTGATTAAGTTGAATGAGAACTGTAGTTATGTAATACCTCCTGTAGGCTTTATATTTAATGTGTCGCTAATACATGCAAAATAAATCACTTTTCCTAAATTGAAACAAGGGGACTTGATATCAATGTAAGAAGCAGGCAGAAATGCATGTATTTTCCCATCTATTTCACTCAGTTTTGCGCTCTCGTTGTTGTCCATCTGTAAACAGTGCTATGATCTAAGGATAAACAAAATGTCGCTCTACTCTCAAAGAATAAACACATAGTGATGAACCAATACTTTAAATGGCAACCTAAGATGGCTGGCCTTATCTAGCTTCTGTTTTTACACTTTAACCTCATTAAGCCATATTGTCTTCTGCCACACATACACAATACAAGATGTTACGGGAAGTCAGGGAGAGACATTTTGTAATGATGTACATACACATACTGGCTATTGTATTTGCAGCGTAATGCAATCTAAATCATTGCCTCTTCAAACTGCAGTGTAACTGAAATCAATGTATTCTTATTAAGGATTAAAGAGTTCACTCGCCTGCCCTCTGTACAGTCTGCCACAAACCCCTCGAGCACAATGTAGAATGCAAATTAACATCCTGTCGATATGCAGTTATGTGTTTTTCGATTCAATTGGATACAATTTACTGCGTTATTAGAAACATGGAATATTGATAACACCTGGCAAGCCTGTGGGGCCTCCAAAGTTTAGTTGAGCACTTTCTCATTGTTTGAGACAAAATTACTTTTTCATTTCAGTAATGCATCTTTTTATGGATTCAATGAATTGTAATATATCAGTAATTGATCCTTTATCTTTTACAGCCCACAGGATTTTGAAAAAAGACGTTTTCTCTGGACTTTTGGGTTTTTGCACCCAATAACGCGATGCACATGATTTCCATAAGACAAAAAACAAACCAGTGTCAGATGCCTGACACGTGCCACAAATGAAACATGTTTCCATGCACTAAATAATTCCTTTTCCGCGGAATACATTTTTTATGCCCCACTGGAAGTTTATTGACTATGTTCTGCTTCATGTCTGCCATTATTAATTCATTACCGCCCTTGTTTACACACCACTTAAGACACGGAACTGTGTGAAAGCTTGCATGTGAAGAGTATTAACTGATCAAGCATTGAACAGCATGTCCACAAGTAGAGCACACATATCCAATACATTAGTTATATTAATGTGATCAGAACATAAATATCTTGTGATAACGGGACAACACACTTGTTACATTACTTGGAATGTGTGGCGCTACTTACTTCAACTTAAATGTTGTCTCTGTTTAAACTGGATCATGTGTTTGGTGGTAGCCATGGCCTCTTTGTGGAGTTTGTCTTTTAAATGTCCCTCAATCAATCATGAATACCCCTTGTGTTGTTTGAATGTCTCTTCAGGAAGGAATTACAACAGCCAAGATAAATATCTTGCTATAATGACAACTCCCAACATCAAACATGGTGTTCCTTAATTTCCTCTGAGGCAGTATTCCCGAACTTGGAACTCAATTTGTCAGGATTTGACAGACTTTAATTATGTTGGAACAACTTTAGCTAACTTTAGGGCTTTTGTTTTCAAACCATGACATTCACGTTAGGCTACACCGATTGACACCTCCATCATAGCAGAAAGGTCCTCTCGTGTTTTTATAAGTTCTGCCTGTCTACTTCATAGTTTAACTTTTGCATGGTATGCGATAAAAATAAATAAATAAATTGAATTCAACTTAGATCTATTTTGGTGTATCAATCACCTCTAGTGACATTGATAGATTGTATTTGTTTCAGGATCTAACATTCCGTTTCACAAAGATTGCATCTTCTGTGTTTGTATACGACAATCTATCTTGAAAAGTCTCCTGACGGTCAGCCTTCAAACTCCCTTATAAACAAATGGATTATAATACAATAAACAAACCTACCCGAGGTTTCTGTTTGGTTCCTACGCTTGCCCTTTTTATGTGGATTTTAAACAAGTCTCAACCCATATTCCCAATTGGAAATAATTGTGTGTCACTCCAACCAAGAAATTGTGATATACATTGTGAAATTATTTATATTCCCAATTTGACTGTTACTGTGTGTGACAAAGTGTCATTGTTTGTTACAAAAACATACATGAAAAGGTAATTTGAAAATAACTTCCAAAGTAAAATGGTATGTAATTGCATTTACCCATGGGTACTAAGAGGATTACAATGGCCCGTGTCTCGTGGATTCTCAAGTGGAATGAAAAACCATCAAATCTGCAGGAAGGCAGCATTACATGTGTTGGGAACATAGCATCTCAAATATAGCAGAGTAGAATGTACCAGACTGTAAAAGATTAGATCATGTATCTACCTGTATGCAAATGGAGAGGGAAATGGAGGCAGGCACGCATAAAAACCCACACATGCTCATACAAAGTGCACACACAAGCACTTAGACATGAAATGTTTCGCCTCAACTTACCTCAGTTAAATGCCTTTTGCACACACATACACACAGCCAGATGGGTTTTTAGGTCATTGCTGCGCCTACAGCACAGCAGAGGGGAATGTTGTCATCTTGACCTGTTTAGATACTAGCTACCGGCATATTTAAAAAATACAAAAATAAAAATGTTGACTGACTGACCTTTACCCTAAATATCACAGGCAGTACTCTTTCAATGTGCTGTCAATTGTTTGAAATGTAAACTATTTAAAGCACATATACAATGGTTTATACCAAAATAGTCATGTAAAAATGTCAGTGTCCTCAGTATTGGTGAACACGGATTAGCAGTATTAACAGACTGCTTGACCAGTGTTGCTGAGTACAACTATGCCATATTCCATTAAAACAGAGAATTAGGGGACATCCAAAGTAAAAGATGACATTTCACAGATGTTTCTAAGAAATATCACCCCATCAGATTTAAACCTTGTGTGTGTGTGTGTGTGTGTGTGTGTGTGTGTGTGTGTGTGTGTGTGTGTGTGTGTGTGTGTGTGTGTGTGTGTGTGTGTGTGTGTGTGTGATTGTGTGTGGGGGTGTGGGTGTGGGTGTGTGTGTGTGTGTGTGTATGTGTGTGTCTTTAAAAACATATTGTTATTATGATTGCATTAGACGTCAGCCTTGACAGAGCAACAGGTCAAAAGTTGATTTGACTTCCAACTGTATCGGGGACCCAATGATTTCTCAGAACAACTTCCAACTGTAAGAGTTAATCAGGTTGTAAGAGTTATCAAGGTTGGTTCAGAACACTTTGCAAATGACATCAAGCTGTAGACATATACTGTATAAGAGTTGGATTGAAAACTACTTATTTTTTGCCAATCAATCAAGATCCACAGTAAAACTGTAACTGTAAATACTTACAATGAAGTTCAGCTGAAGTTTATATGAGGCTTCAAGAGTGTGAGATCGAGAATAGAGTACATTCCAAAATTGCTCTTTGTGCTTCTATGGACAGTGTGTGCGCGCTGAGCCATGTCAGAGGGATATTAACAGAAAGAGAGAATGTCATAATAAAAATACCTAGAAACTCTGAAAGGATAACTACTTGAATTGAACAGTATAGAGTCTCATATTAGCTCTGGGCGAAATTCAGAAAACTCTTCGGCTAAGGATGTAGCCCAGACTGTATTTTGTTCCCTTCGCATACATTGTAAATACGCATGTTGGCACGGCAACATAACTGGGCCTTTTGTAGTGAGGCCTACATTATTTTTTTCAGTATTAATCTTTAATTGGGTTTGAAAGTTAGTAATTGAAGAGAATTCAGTACGATGTCATTAAACTGGATTTGGAACACATCAAATATTAATACATCAGTGTGGATGAAATGAGAACAAAATATAAGTCATTGTGAAGAGAACATGGGGCTGATCGTCATCCAACACATTACAAGGGGACTTACCCAACAGATCTTTCATCTCTTTAATGATTTTGATATAAAACATAACATAAAATTAATGTATTGTCATCTGTCCTTTATGTGTGTGTGTGTGTGTGTGTGTGTGTGTGTGTGTGTGTGTGTGTGTGTGTGTGTGTGTGTGTGTGTGTGTGTGTGTGTGCGTGTGTGTGTGTGTGTGTGTGTGTAAATAACACACTGAAAAATATGTTATAAAGAAAAATTATCTAGGACAAGTGTTTGGTAAACACAGCAACATAGCAAGGTGAAGATGTGTTTCTCTCCTGAGTCTGATAAGGCCACAGATTGTGAAACCCAACAAAGGCATGGCACACTATTCAAGTGGAGAAGGTACTTCAAAAAACACTGATTACTTCAAACCTCTTTATATGATTCCTGTTACAATCGCCCTTACACATGTTACATTTGAGGGTTTTTTTCAGCACATGACAATTCACTCTTTAGCCCAGAGCCTTACTGTAGACACACAGGCTTGTTCTCTATGAAGGTATATGTGGTGCATAAGGTTCTCAGCAAGGATATCTAAGAAGGCACACACTATAAATCATGTGACAAAATAGAAACATGAACAACCTCCACACACCTGAATGCACGCACCCAAACACACACACACCCACACACACACACACAAACACACACACACATGCACACACGCGCACACACACACACACACACACACACACACACACACACACACACACACACACACACACACACACACACACACACACACACACAGACCTCCCCCAACGGGTGTCCCGTGAGTGTAATTTCGGTGGGAGTTCTGTGGACATTCGTGGAGGGATATGTGTTGTAGGTGGCACTGAAGCACAGAGGAAAAATACAAGTATGTGCAGAGTGAGATTTATTCTGATGGACAGATTGAGGCACGTAAAAATAAAAGGGGTTTATTCAAAGCTCTTGCAAATGAGAAGAAAATGAAAACAGAGCGTGAAAAGGATGGATAGAGGGAGATGACAAAATGTGGTAAAAGCCGGCACATCCTGTAGTGTGGAACAGCGCAGGGCAGCGGCTCATGAGCGAGAGACACAAGGAGAGATGGAGCAAGAAGGAAGTGAGGGAGAGATGTGGGGGTGGAAGAGAGGTTGAGGAGATTTTCTTTTGCAACCTCTGCATTGCAGGGACAAGGTCAGAAATAAATAATGAAGTAATTGAACAACAGAAGGGAATAAATGAATGCATTGATTAATGGAAGGATACGGGAAGGTTAAGATCAATCGCAGATTCTGTAGAACTTATTTTTCGGAAGGGAAATCACACTTGCAAAATGCAAATGAACAGTGCTGCTGATATATAATTTGTCTATCTACCGAAACTGTAGAATTCCTTGGCTTTAGGAATGACTAATGAACACATACTCATTTGTGGCGAGTTCGTTAAACAATACATTTCTATTTCTGCTGCTGACTTGTGCATTTTAAGCAACCCAACTTCCTCTAAAACGTTGGCAAAATCAATCAGACATGTTCCTGCTCCCGGTCGGACTGTCTGCTGTTTTTAATGAATGGTAATATGATTTTTTTTAACCTTGTATTTCCAATGAAAAGTCACAATTCTGTATTTCACTCCTTTTGTTGTGCGGTTTAGTCCTGTCTAGCCAGCAAAACATTGGTAGGCAAGAAATTAAATGGCTTTTATGTATACAGTATATTAGACACATATACATGTCATATTAGGAAACCATGGCAACGTATGGTATGTCACAATTTCCCTGCTTTGCGGCAACGTAAAGTAACAACAGCTTTCTCTGAAGACTGGGTTTTATTGAGAGCTTCTTGTTGTCTCTGTCCATGGTGCTGAAGAGGGAGGTGAATAAAATTATACTGTTTATGTGTTTGTAAGCCATGTGATTGGTGAAAAATATATTCAGCAATGAAACATATGTATAGATATAGAGGACATGTTATACCAATAATTACATGCAATTAGAATTGCAATGCTTAGATAAAATCAGTGTTGTAAATATGGGCATAATGTTTGAGTATTTAGTAATTTGGTCAAATGCATTTTCCAAAAATCTTGAATTTATTATTATGCGGCCCAAACTGAGGACAGCAGTTTCACTCAGAGAATATTTTGAGGTCAGATTAGAGCATCAATATTTTGATGTTTGTTCAGCATTAACGTATTCAATTCTTGTTGACTGCTCAATTCATGCTTGTTAATGCGATTGCTTATTTTCCCAGAAGGCAGAAGTTTCTGCTGGAGTGAACTCCGTAGAAAGGCTTTGACGTGATTGCTTGGTTTGCCATGTTTTTCTTTGGAAAAATTGTTCTTGAAAAGGCGATGCCATGGAAATTAGTGGAGAATAGTTGCTTGTCAATCAAATTTGTGTAACATTAATCACAGTCAAAGAAACGCTAAGTATTCATGCACCATTATCAGCCATTTGGTTGATGTCTGATTGCCTCATGTCTCAGTTAACATGGCTATGGCTATGTATTAACAAAATCATCTCTTTGTATTTTCTTCCTCTGGTAATGACAGCTGACACAAAACTGTACTAATATGGGCACGATTGAAACCAAATGAAACAACACGACCTTCATTAAATCCTTTGGAAGCAAAGCAGGCTCGATGAATCTGAGACGTTAACCAAAGGCGGAAAGCACTGCGCCACCGTCTCATTCCGAATACATGTTTGAATAAAGCAAATCAGGCTTTTTGGCAAAGTCTTTCATAGTGTGTCTACTACATTCTCAAAAGCGATGGACGCAGTTCAGCCTTTCCTCAAGTATTGCATCTACAGAGCCAAAGTAGCTCTGCAGGAGGTATCCATTCAGCCATTATGTTGATTTTGCTACCGAAATTTGCAAATGCACAACATGTTTTTCTTTCACTGTATATTCAGCATAATTAGTGAAGCTGACGCTGCTGTTTAATTTAAATCCAACTCAAGTTTTTTCTGTGTGTGTGTGTGTGTGTGTGTGTGTGTGTGTGTGTGTGTGTGTGTGTGTGTGTGTGTGTGTGCATGTGCATACGTGTTGTTAGATCATTAAAATATAGTGTAGTTATTCCCCCTGTTACAAACTGCGAAAAGCTTGCAACCATTATGTAAACACTAGCAACCACATGCTGACAACTGGTCGCTAGCATGATCACCTGTGGTAAAAAGTGACAAACCCTATAGTAAGACATCCATTAGCATTTATTCAAGCCAGGCTCCAAGTCTAAGGAAGGGGTTGCCCTGGAAACCATTCCAAGAAAACTAAAATACACCCCAAGTTGGATTTGGCAGCCATAGAAACTGTTCAATGTACTCCTGCATTGACATTATTTTGGCAGTCATCCGTAGCAGAATCTTAGAGGGTAGAGTAGACAGACCTTCTTCCTGACTCCGCTTCTCCCACATGCTTCATTTCACCTTTCTGTTAGCATAGCACCAGTGCCACCTCCTGTTTGCCTCTTATATGCTCTATCTTTAGCACCAGTTTCATCCTTCTTAATCACGTATGACAGAGAAAGAGCAATTCATGGGTAAACAGATTTCTCATCCATTCTTTATCTTTAATTTCCACCATCTTCTCCCTTCTTTCAGTCAGTGTCATTGTCTCCGTCCGTTTTCTCCCAGCTGAGTACACAAGACAACTTTAAAGCCTCTCGCTGGCATCCATCTATCCGGATGTGAGTTTAACGAGTTTGCACATGTCTTCTGCGGAAAATATGTTCTGTGTTGATGACCGTTATTTAGATCGACAGCCACAATGTGGCATTATGTGGTAACATGAAGGAAAGAAAATACAGTCTGTTCTGTATGCTCACACCTTTGTACCCAAGTACACTTATGTACATCTGCTACTTTTTGTAACATATAACAGAGGCACACATTGAATTAAATCTGTTGCATATGGCCACATTCATTTCACTTGTGCTTTAAACACACAAAAAGTGTTTTTTTTCAAATATTATTTTGAGCCATAGCAAAGTAATAGGTTGGAAGAAAGAGGTGCGGTTCACAGAGGAATATCGCACACAAATAGGCACGAAAGGTGTGGAGGGGTCAAAAGGTAGGACAGACAGTAGCAATATATGTAATGAAGGTAGAATCTAATAAAAAGTAAGAGGGGAGGAGAGAATAGTGAGTCACGTTGAGCATCTGAGGTGTAGGGAATATCTCTCTGCCATAATTGATATGACTATGTTGAGAGCAAACACACACACACAAGGGCCTGCAGATAGAAAACTCTATTAAAATACTTTATTAAAGGGCAGATCTGTCTTACAATCATACGCCACTTAATAGAGTAAATTAATTTATCATATTAAAAAGAAGAGACAGGGATTGGTCAGTGAGGTGATAGTATCTGTTTCAAACAAGGTAGGGGTGCGGAGGTGTAGCAGAATGGGAAGATAATGGATATGAGAGGGAGAGGGGGAAAGCGAGGAAGAGAAAGAATTGGATTTTTAGAGAGATGGCAGCTAAATGAAGCCGTAGAGTGTGGTACAGATGGAAAATGGCTTCAGACACAAGGTAATTATTTCCTGGCTGGTGGAATGGAGGGAGCAAGGGCCCTTTTAGTAACTGGCTTTTCATTACTGATGGATAGAGGGGATGGACACGCATACACAGTCATGCGTGCACTCACACACACACACACACACACACACACACACACACACACACACACACACACACACACACACACACACACACACACACACACACACACACAGACTCACTTCCAATCCACACCCTTTTGCAGATTTAAATACACTCACAACTTTTTAGTCAGTCTCACAAAATGTACTTAGATGAACACTAAGTCTGGAATACAGATGAAGTGTTCTTGTTGAAGGGAAACATAAGAATGTGTTATGATATCCCTCCCCTGACTAAGATGAATATATCTTAAAGTCAGGGTTAAACCCTACTGTTGTGTTCCTGTCCAATTAGGCTGATGTATAAGCTTTCTCTCAGAAAATTATACTGCATCGAATCTAATGGTTATATGGTTCCATGACATTGCCAACACAATGCAGCTGCACACACACAATACATGTTGATCATGTTAATTACATTCTGGCTGTTTAATTTAACTGTGTGAACCTGTGGTGATCCCAGTCAAAAAAATTGCCAGTGGTTATTTAAAAGGAATTGGTAAGACTATACACAAGCCTCCCTTTCCTTCTTGGCTTCCATGGCAATTTTCACAAAAAGTATTAACATTGTTTCAATAATAAGCTGAGTTAGCCATCATATTTAGTCTAAACACATGAGAATCAATTACCTTCTATGTCAGCAAGAAGGTGAATGAGTGCAGACTGAGGCCAGACTATTTTAATGTATATAGCCACAAGTCATCCCTCACATTTGTAAGACATTGGTATGATCAGCAAGTGCTAGAACACCACATTATTTAAATGTCTGCAAAATAATCACATTAACTTTAGGTTTTAGAATGGTAACACAAACAGGGTGATAGTGTAATCTCAGTGATTTGAAGTACGCGTTTCACAGGTAAGTGGGCACTCAGAAAAGAGTAGCATTAGGTCCATCAATTTTAAAAGAGATTTGAAGCTTAAAGTTGAAAGGATGGAGAGAGAGGGAGTTGGGAGGGGGTAAAGCAGACTTGTTTATTCCTCTCATAAAGGCCTTGTCAACTCTGTCAGCCCAGAGGAGAGAAACCAATTTGCAATCTGACACCTTCTGACGTGTGTATGCGCGCGTGTGTGCATGGCAATGAGTACTCAGGCTCTCAACGTCTCACCTGTTAGCAGTTCCTCAAACACGGATACACATGTGCTCACACATGTATAGAAGGAAGAAAACACACCTATATATGCCTTATATGTGTAACAGAAAAAGAAAAAGAAAAAGAAACAATGTACAAGACGTGCAGACACATAGGTTACACACACACACACACACACACACACACACACACACACACACACACACACAAACACACACACACACACACACGTAGGCAAACAAGTCATGAATTTCAATGCAGATGAGTGTCTGGATGAAGGTTGCTTCAGGCTGTCCATTAAGGAGAGTCATCACCCTGTTTCTATATGACACCTGGAGACACCACAGTCACTTCTCATCCATCTCAGACACCTGGAGACAGAGAGAGGGGGAGGGGGAGAGGCAGACGATCAGAGGGGGAAAAAAGAGAAAAAAAAGAAAGAAAAACTAATTACGTTCTGAAAGTCTCATGTGCATATGCATGTGCACATATTTGGACACCCGTATCAGTCTTTATTGTTGTGCATTTCTGCTGCCGCTTTTGCACTCTATACTGTCAGTTGTATCTTGTATAAATGCCAAGGGTGAAAGATCACCTCATTACCATACCTACTGGCAGCAGCTTAGTCAATGCCGCCGTTGAAAAATGTATTCATGTCTGTGCAAGTGTTAGAGAGCAAAAGGGACGGAGAAAAGTAAGGGATTTCGTTGTTTTACACTCATCTTCTGGAACATTGTTCACTTTTTGCATTTGTTATAACGCTTAACATGGACTTCATATTTTCTTCATACGTAGTTGTGTGTCTCTGATGTCTTTGAACATACAAGTATTACATACAAAACAGACTACATGAAGTTGAAAACTGCTGTCAATGTAGAAGAGAAAGAATATCGGGGCACCAGCTCAATCGATGTGACAAAGACAGGAGACAAGTCATGTTAAGGTCCCAATTGTGTATTTTATTAGAAATAAACCAAAATGACCATGAGAGCAAACTGCTAGTAATCCACTGAATCAATGCAGACAGACAGGGAGGAGTCCTTACCACATACTGTATAACAATGTACAGATGAGAAGGCAGTTAGTGACAGTGCACATTTGCACCGTTGCTTTCCGGCATTTTAAGTGGAATGGCTAAGACACCTCCTGACAGCTACAGGAACAACAACAGTGAATCGATGCTTAGGATTTGATTCACTCAGAGGACTTCATATTCTTTTTCAGTTATCGTAAATCCCAAAATGATATGACTTGTCCCGACAATATGATGCAGCAGCTGACTGCAAAATTACAGAACTGCACACAACCGATGAAATGTCCACTAACACAAGTTTGGAGTCATGCTTTTGCAATGTAGAGGTACATTAAACCCCACCTACAGAAAAGCAATCCCTTCAAATTGCTCAAAGTAAGATGCATTGCTTCATTTAGCTGACGAATGATGCTTTGATATCTCGAGTGTAAACTGTTACTGTATCGCATCACTCCAAACCTTTGAGGAATGGTCACTATTTCAGCATTTAATAGACACATCCAAAGTAACTTATACAAGAGCAACAGCAAAGTATGTGGACATTCCTCAAGCTCTACTTTGGTTCTGGAAGTGGGGAGCTGGAAACGATGTGAAGGGAGCAAAAAATATACTTTTTTATTAAGTTATCTAAAATGTAAAAGCAAAATAGTGCAGGAGGGAGTCTATGTTTAAGATGTGGACTAGAGTATAGGTTGGGAAACATTGTTTGATCGGTACATTGGTGTTGCACCATTTTCACCTTTTAGCTTTTTTATACATTGCATGACAACAGCCTCTGGAGCACAGCTGAGTGCAAACGAACAGGGTGTGAGTATCTGGAGAGGGAGAGAGAGTCAAAGCTAAACTGTTTATGCTTTCATAATGAGGTGTGAGTGTTTTAGGGCAGATGCAGGAAGGTCGGCCAGCAGGAAAATGAAGTAGTCACATCAAAAAAACTATAAGATCCCTGACCAGGAACTGTGAAGACTATTTTGTAAATCTGGTTTCATGGGTGTTAAATGCAATTCAGCACAATCAGTCAATCAGAGTGCATCAAAGTGGTTGTCATAGTTCACCAAACATTTTTTTCATAGATTGCGTATTTGCTACAACCTGACTGAAGGTCATGTAGGAAAGATGTGCATAGTGTTATGTCTTCTCCAGTCTACTTGAACCTGTGTGGGTCAAAGGCAAAGAATGTGAGGTACAGTGTGAGGGAGCCAATTGACTTAGAGTGAGATGAGAATATAAAGGTGCTGCAAACAGAGCCCTGTGGGACAGCAGAGGGAGCATAGCTGTGAAACCTGCTATAGATTCAGCCACATGTGTGTTTAACACCACTCTTCAGTGTGTGTCATCACATGAGGTAGAGTCAGGAGGGCACAGTGCCAAATGATGATACTGACACCTCTGATCCGGACGGCAGAAGAATGCACAGATGATTGAGATGCGACCAGCTCAAAAATCTGTGACTACGGTTGTCAATCTAGAGTGAGTGAGATGCATTGATTTTTTAGCCTGGTATCTTGGAGGTATTCTTCATAGATTAGATTGAAGGCTGAACACATTGCTACAGTAATGCTGGATCTGTATCAAATGATGAAAAGAGAGCTAATATATCAAGCAGAGCGCTTCCTTTTCAGTTGTCATTCCAACTATCTTCAATCACGTATGGTCACACCAGTTTTGTGTGAAAATTCATAGAGTGAGCCTGCTGTTAAAGTGGAGCAAGTTGAGCGTCTCTTAAAGTTTGCGTAGAGTGAGAGTAACTTTGCACCTTGAATACTTCACAGTGTGAAGCATATGTTTAGGTTTTGGATGCAACACATGGAAAGCATGCAACCTGGCAGCGCCTCTTCAAAGAGGTTCTGGGCAAGGATGTTTTGGAAGCTCCCTAGAAGAGACAGATTTTCTTAGGAAATCGACCAAGACAACCTTGACTCAAATTGATAAAAAAGCTTTGTTTGGCTAATATAATATCCCTACTCATCCCTCGTTTAGCAGTTTCCCATCTGCGCTGGTGGCAGTGGCTCGTCCTTATTGCCTCGTCATGTTTGTTGTGATTTAGTCTTTTGTCAAGTCTCAATAAAGGCCAATCCACTGCACATGAAAAGGAATATAATGAAAAAGCGGATGCCCACAGTCAAAACGGGGTCACATTCAGATCAAAGCCGTCTATGAACTGTTATTGTCTCGGTGGATCAAGTAGATTGACAGATAATGCACATCCACAAACAGCCCTTGAGGCAGTGACTCACACGTATCATTCTCTTTATTTCTCTCAGCCTCTGATTCCCCCATACATATCAAAGACAAAACATACAGACACTACTTGCATTTCCCCCTTCAAGTTTCAAAGATTGACCTGGAGTGACGATGAGGACAGGGATTAATCTGAGGAGGCATCAGAGAGCTTTATTATCCCCCGCCTCCCCTCCCCCAGATTACCATTCCTCCTGCTGCTCCAGGGGCAAAAGGATGTGTCTGTGTGTGTATACGCCAATGTGCTTTTAAGGTGTATGTGTGCCAAAGTGTGGATGTGTGTGCAGATCTTTTGTGTTGAAAGCTAGGAAGTTTGGAACCTTACGTTCCAGGACAAAGCCGGGACAGAAGGTGAAGATAAACAAGGGCGACATAGACAGGGGGAAAAGACATAATACACTTTTTTTTTTAATGATTTCCTGCCAAGGAAAGTTTTTCTGGCACTGGGTTCCTTTTAAAATAATGTTTAACTTTTGAATCAAGGTGTAGGAAGTGAGGGGTTTTTACAGCAGTGTCAGAGTATCTGTCTCAAGTTTGGGCGATAGAGTGGAGTGTTGTTTTAAAATGAGATCGGTTAAGTATTCTTAAATTCATTCAGATGAAGGGAAAAACACAAAACAGTCAAACAAAAAAAAAAGCAAGTAGCTTTACTATATATTATGGAAAATAAAACACGTCCTTGGAAACTTGATATCCCCATTACTATTGAACAGTTGGTTCAGAGATAAGGGAAATTCAAACTGTGTAACATAAAACGATTAAGAAAGAGCAATTATTTTAAGTGAAGGGATCAGGTTTATTAAATTGACTTTGTTTTGTCCTTTTAGAGATGTTACAATACATTGTCACATTATAATGATCAAATCATTCATACCCAAACCCTGTCGTTCTATGCACTGTCGATACACTGTCCACACGGGAATGTGTAATGAGCAGTAAATGTGCTGCACGTGTATTAATTTAATACCAATAATGGATGAAGACAATTAAACATCCTCGACTGAAACTGAGAGAGAGAGAGATCAATGATAGACATGTGAATGATGATGAGAACAATGACACAGAACCTAATTAATATGATGGATGACAGGGTGGATGATTTTGACAAATAACGCTAGATAAAGAATGAGATGAGGTGGAATGGAGGGAAAAACAGGGTTATAAAAGCATAGGTGCTGACAGGTGTGGATGGATGAAGGAATATTGAGGTCAAAGATGGATAGAGCGATGGCTGGGCTGACAGCTGTGGTAATGCTAAGGTGAAAGCTTGATTGCACTAATGATTGAGTGAACACATGGTGCAATATCACTCAGATATTTACATCGCATGAAATGTATGCTCATTTAAAAAGAAATGTGCACTGTCTTTAAAGCCTAATTCTAAAACTATTCTAACGTGAGGAAAACTATTCAAAAAGGGAGCTTTTACACAGTACCGGGCAGTTGTGTGCTACAATGGAAATGCTAAAAGCTAACTTTAATGGACCACACATTATGACATAATTAAAAGTGCCTACGTAAGCTAAATAATGTTTTCTCCATTAAAAAACTCATAGTGTTTACTAAAGAAATGCACTGTCAGGAGGAGATGCATGTTGACAGAACGGCGATGGTATGTTAATTTGTATGCGAGGGTGTCTGTAAATGTTTAAACAGAAGTTTAAGCAGAAAACAAAACACCAATACTCGTGCGACCACTGTAATATGGAAGAAAAACAACCTGGAGGAGAACCATAGTAAATATTCTATTTATATATATTCACAGGGCAGAGCTTAGTGTAGGATAGTAACAAAAAGGCTAGTCTGCCAGCCAACATTTACACAATACTACGCTCAGTGTGTAAATGTTGGCTGGCAGACTAGCCTTTTTGTTTTGCAGCAAACTGCAGACACTATGAAGAAGCACTTATATTGAACTGATGTGGTCTTCCTTTAAGCACTCAGCTTTTACCGAGGCGAATCAAGTGGTTCTCCTTGTTGCATCCGCTATTGAAGTCAGTTCACTCATCCTTTTTCTATTTAATGTGTACTGCGGTATTGATCCATATGAGGTCGGTTTCTCATACTACACAGACACTCCACTTGCAACTGCGTGGCGCGGGTTGTTTATAACAACCATTGCTACATTTCATTCATGGCCCAGTATGTTCCTTAAATAACATTTCTATGGTTGACTGAACTTTGAACCAGAGGTGTCTCTGTGAGACACCTGAGTCATTATACACAAAGCATTGTATGCTTTGTGTATAATGACTCACTACAAGAACCCAGCAACACTGCAATGAAAACAGAAGGTGGAGTTAAGGCAAGGCCAAGTAGTAAGTCCTCTCATATCTCAGCCTCATGTCCCAAGATGCACTCTGTCTGCTTCTTGCCTTTTGTTTTATTTTTCCGAGGCCGCCATCTCTCTCTCTCTCTCTGCCTCTCTCCACCCTGCTGCTTTTCTGTCTCACTCATTTTGCAATGAGCACCGGAGCCTTTCAGTGTGACAAACAATGAGTGCATGTGTGCCCGTACTGTTAGGCCCGCATACTCTAAGTGTACACATGTCTGTGAGCTCTCACCGGGCCGTGAACAATTCTTCATATTACTGATCTGCACCGTGTTGCAAAAGTTCCCTGCGTTTTTTTTGAGCGAGTATGGGTGCAAAGCAATCAGTCGTGAAACAGCAAACTCGGTGACTGCTCCCCTCAAAAACATGTCATCTTTATTTCATCCACTTCTTCATTTAATATTCACAACAGAGACATTAGAGCTAACGTCTGCTTGTTGGGGGAATACGATTTGTTTGCGTTGTGAGTGAACGAATGGCTCAGTGATCCATCCATCCCGCTGTCCTGAGAAGGAGAATGTCATGCGCCGTAATGGTATGTTTCTTTTTTTGTTTTTTTCCTCCATCTCTTCCTGCCTGTGTTTCACCAAGTTCACACGAGGTGATATTATCGAGGGAGATGTGATGTAATGATAGGCGGAGGGGATGTTTTGACACCAAAGAATCACATAAAATGGACTAATGGAGAGGGATGTTGTGGATAGTGGCTCTCTTCCTCTTGAGGTTGATCCCGGTTTGACTTGGCCTAAGCCTTTTTTCCCTTCCTCTGCTGATCCTTTCCACTGCTTTCGTGCTACGTTTTTTTTTTTCCTCTCACTTTTCCTTTGTCTCTTCTATCACGGCTCTCACTCACTGTCTCCCTTCCTGCCCCCAAATTGAGTTTCTTGCCCTCTGGATAGTGTTCATTTGTATGATAAATATCCCAGGGTTTCCTAAATATCACATTCAGATTCTGATGACATTCCCCACAGACACACACACACACACACACACGCGCACACACACACACACACACACGCACAAAATAATACAACAAATCTTGGCGCAAAGGATCAAACGTAAAGTTACCACCACACAGGGGCCCAAAGATGTGGCACATCATTTAACATCTGCTAGCCTAAATGCACCAAAACAATGTCAAACTGTACAAAGAATTGTTGTGCACACTGTTATAATAATCGATGAGAAAAAGAAAGCAAAGCAAATACTTGCAACATATCTCCAAACCTCCGAAAACTACATCTATTTCAAGAGTTGAATGCTTCTTTTCACACAGGCTACAGTTAACATTTCCCCCGTGTGTCCCTTTAGCAGATTAGCCGGTGTCAGACCATATGTCTCCAAACAAATTCTCCCAAAGCAACAACATTGCTGAAAGCCCTCGCCCGGTGAGTCACATAGGCTCTGTCATCCTGTCATCCCTTTTGTCATGTGCTATACCTGCTGTGCCCATGTTACATTAAAGTGAATTCAAACCATCATACAAACTGTGTGTGGCAGCTCAAGGCCAGTGCTGTGTTAGCGTTAAGGAAAGCTGGAGAAATCAAGTTGTGAAAAGAAGGTTTAATCTGCAGATGACTAACTGGCCTACCTTCCTATCTATTTGTTTAACTACATCAATCATTGTCATCAAAAAAGGAGTGAGGAGTCTCAATGGCCTTGAGTATTGTATGTTATAAGTGTTGTTAATGCTTGTCGTTGTGTATGTGTGTGTGTGTGTGTGTGTGTGTGTGTGTGTGTGTGTGTGTGTGTGTTTCCTCTTGAGTGCCTTACACAGTGTGTGGAGAGGCACTTCTTCCACCTCCTCCATACATGGCAGAATATCAGTTTCTGTTTCTCCTCCCTTGCTTCCTCCCTCATGCCATCCACCAAAACTGGGACTGCACTAGGAGGATGACCCTCACCTGCCACACACGCGCGCACACACAAATCTTATAGGTATACTCAATCTGTCCACACATGGACACACACACGCACACCGTTTGTCCTGATTTACCCGGTGCTGTCCAGGGACAGATTAGCTGTGACACAGTGTTGCCCTGCCACCTCTGACCTTCCAGAAAAGTTCTGAGAGAGCAGACCCCTGGCTTTACCACTGCAATCCAATTACCCAACCAAGCAGGGAGGTAAGAGAGGGGAGAATGCCGCGTAGGGTAGCAACGGAGGGTCGGGCAAGGGAGGAGAAACATTTTACTGAAGGTTTGCCATGCTGAGGCTCTCCATCAAACTTGTTCCAATACCATCCGTCATCACCATGTCCTTTATGTGTTGTGCTGCTTTGTTTCTTTGGACATCATTTACAAAAGGCCGACCACACCATTATGCTATATTTACTAGAATGTGTCTGTTTCATGATGCCTGCGTTGAAGGACAAGACAAAAAGGAGACAAAGATGTGACGGCATGCCCGGGTGCAGTAAGCACAGCAGAGGAAACATGACCAGCTTCATATTATTTGGATTGCAAGACACTGAAAGTGTTCAAGGTAATCTGAGATTGCAAATGGATTCACGAAAAAAAAACAAGTACGGGGAAAAAAAACACTGTCCAACTTTACATAGGCTTTTAAAACTTTCCTGTATCACTGCATATTCATGAGTATCGTGATTGCTTCTGCAATCTCTAAAATCAGTCTTCTGAAGGTTAGGAATATATTTTATTTATCTTATCTTCGCTCAACTGTATCAATCCTTGACTCAGAGTTCAGGTAGGTTTTATCAAAGGTGTGCGACGAGACTTTGATATGAGCATTGATGCCAAGGGGCCCACATATTCCTCCAGAGATGCCTGATAACCTGCATTATCAGCAGTGGGATCAGTTCGCCCGGGATACAATATCACCTCCAATCCTCGTAATGTTGATGAAGGATCTACTGGTTCTACTTTCAAATTAATATATGCAGCAGCTTAGCAGGTGAACAGATCTGGATAGCGGGCAAGGCAGCCAATGAATGGGCAACAGGTTGTGCGTCACTGATATGATACGTGTGTGTGGGTGTCAGTGTGCACACACTTATAAGCATGATGCCTCAGGAGATTGAAAGATGAAAATCTATCTATCGATCTATCTATCTATCTATCTATCTATCTATCTATCTATCCATCCATCCATCCATCCATCCATCCATCCATCCATCTATCTAACTATCTATCTATCTGTCTGTCTGTCTGTCTGTCTGTCTGTCTGTCTGTCTGTCTGTCTGTCTGTCTGTCTGTCTATCTATCTATCTATCTATCTATCTATCTATCTATCTATCTATCTATCTATCTATCTATCTATCTATCTATCTATCTATCTATCTATCTATTTATCTATCTATCTGTCTGTATAGGCACATTATCTGCTGATGCAGGTCAGGGAACCTGGTCAGGTTTTGCATCCTGAGGACATAATCTGACTTTAATTCCAATCACTTGCATGGTTTGGCACATTGACGTAGAGCACAAAATAAACTGATTTACTAAAATATCATTAAGATCAATTACAGTTTTTCTCAGTTGCTTTGGTGCTTTTCTCAGATCAGAATGAACATTCTCATAACTATTAGTTCAACCTCTGCAACATTAAGTCATTTGAGCACATCATAGTAGCAATTTCTCCTTCCTCTGAACAAATTACAAATGCTTTTGGACATGTATCAGTTGCTTTCATACAATTCTCTGGTGTTTTATAACATTGTCATTTGCTTATGTCATGTCAGTCAAAATGAACTATACTTATGGATGCTGAATAGTCATTCCCAATAAAACTAATAGTCTTCATTTCATTGCTTGAGTCATTACATACAAAATTGTTGAACTAGTTATCAAATTTTGTCAAGCAAATGTTATACCTTTTCTTTATCATAGATACTTTCCTCGCTGCATTGCAAGGGATAATATCCATTGTGATGTAGATGAAAATATGTGGCCAGACAGACAGGAACGTCTGGATGTGCCAGAATGATTTACTTATATATGTTCAGTTACAATATGTCCTGTTATATTGTTCACATTTGTCCACAGCTCTACCAAAAGGGTGTTTTTTTATGTTTGTTCTAAATAAGTGGCTGAAGTGTATTTTTCTTTTGCACAATGCTGTATAATTGCAAAGAGCATATATAGTAAAAATGTGAAACATACGTATTCAGTGTCTTGTACTCACTTACTCCCCTAACTACAGCAATGTGTAACTTTACTGTAGTTTTCAAATGGCTGTACAAGTAGTGCATAGTGCTGTCTTGAGCATTTTCAGGTAGTGTCACCAAGTTCTGACCTTTTTCTTGCATTGGAAAACACTGAGAGAATAAATTGTCATAATGAAAACATGACAAAGCCATTTGACTATCGTGTTCATAAACGATGGTGTCAAGACTTCTCATTTTGATGACACTGGCAGTTTCATTGACATGAATACTTGCTTTTGAGGAAAAGACTATCCATTTTGAGCAAGTGACGTACTTTTGCAGGTTATCCACTAGGTTTTGCAGTTTGCACTAATTGTTTTGAGACATGCACTAACTGCTGTGCAAATGTTAATAGTGATGTGAGAAAAGCACCAAAGCGACTGAGAAAAACTGTAATACTATCAAGGCTTTGAGTGCCTGTTTTCACTTTACATTCCCCCTTTCTTCGTTTGTCTTTGTCTTGGTTGTTTTGCCCCGATCAAAATGAATATTGAAGCATTAATGTTTCCAAACTACTTTTGACAGGGATGTGATGAACTGATAAAGTGGGAATGAAACCAGAGGATTTTAGATCAATGGTAGTTTTAAGTAACCATACTGAGGATAGTTTCAAGCCTTGACAGCCTTAGAATATCACTACTAAACATCATAGTCGGGCATGTAGATAGGTTTGTATGATCATTCATTTTGTTGTTTATCGGAGAAGAAAGCATGAAAGGAGACCAAAAGCAAAAAGAAGTGTCAATTTGTTAATGTAATCCAGTAAATGAACTCAATTTGGACCAAACATAACAAAAGATGAAAGGTGTGAATTTGAGATTACCACCAGTCACCGGATATGTATTCTTTCAAAATCATTGAAAAAAGATTTACAAAAATATCAACATATGTCATCATTACAAAAGCATGAAGATAATCACACTCAAAACACCTGGCACCCTGTGTTTTTTTTAAATTAGACTCTTATCTTAATCTAAATAACATAGTAAAAGAGGAAGAAAGCCAGCCCCGTTTGCCCATGTGTATAATAAGAGGCATGTGAGAAACACTGGGGGGAGAGACCGTTCCCTTCTCCTTCTCTGTAGAGGTTGAGTGATGAGATTGAGATGTGAGTTGTGGGATTGCTTGTGACACCTCCTCGAAAACGACACCTGCTACCTCGCTAACACGTTTAGCATAAAGTAATCAAACTTTTCTCATTATCTCAGCAATGCGAGCCAATTAGACGTGATACATCAACAACTCTGCAATTACCTACAATTACAACTCATTAAGCCCTGATTTACTTATGTTTTAATTAGCCGAGTTGCAGACAATGTCCTGGCGTTGTTGGTGTGGCTAATGCCACTGATGTCGTTTGCGTGATTGTTGCACTTGGCTGTGAATGGTTTACTCAAGACGCCATCAATCGCCTCTTCATTGCCTCACTGTGGACTCCCATCCCTCCAATGTGCTCACTCTTACTACAGCACGACAATTGAATGACTAGGCAAGTCGAGTATCTGTTGTCAAGCTGTTATTGATACTTTGTTTAGAGTGCAGAAGTCTTTCTCCGAGCTCTTTGAATTGCTGAATTGTACGGAGAGTACAGAACACAACAGAGGTGACTGGAGTGTCAATGAATAAAAGTGGGCTGAAATAATACTAATTTACTCCCAGTTTATTCCACTCAGATATATAGACTTGTATCCCTGCTGTAAATGTGAAATTAAATCCACACAGGGAAATAGGGCTTATGCTTTGGACTATATGTGGTGTGTCTAATGCAGTAAATAGGACACAGCAGTATCCCTTCATCAGTGGTCAGCGTGTCTTGGAAGCTTGCCCCCCCCCCCCCATTATGTGGTGGCTTTCCCTCATGCTGGGCCTTTTAGCATGGTTGCATGAATACGGGAGTGACAGACAGAGAGGAGGGGAAAAGGATGGATTTATAAAAGCTCTGTAATTGTTGGAGGGAGGGAACAGACTGGAGGAAGAGACGAGGAAAAGAGAATGGGATTGACGCCACAGATTACCCATTTGCCGCTCCCCCTATCGCAGTCTGCGAAACGAGTAATTTAGTTATTTCACTTTAACCCATTGATGACTATGGCAATCTAGGATGCATGTCCTTAATGCCTGAGGGTTTTCTGAAAAAATAGTAGGAATTGTCAAATCTACCAAAACCTTAATATCTAAGCCTGTGTAGCACATAGAAACATGAAATAAAATACATTTAAAAGTTAAGGTTCACAGGTTTTATTTAAACATGCTCCCTTAGCGCTTACAAACCAACAAATATTTCTAAAAATCGTCAAAATGAGATGAATTAGAAAATTATTAAATATTGTTAATAAATAGATGCAATGTGTTGTGTGATTTTCGTCAGTAGTCTATAGTAGACCTTGATTCTGCGCACCAAACGCCACTAACTGTTCTGTCGCCGACATAGCTGGCGTATTTTTTTAATTATTTTGTTTTATTTTTTTATTTTTTATTTTTTTGATAGACATGATTTTTGGCAAACCACACAACTTTTGGGTGATCACGTGGTCTTAAAAAAATCAACAAAACCCACCTCATGTGTATTTGAACCAATGACAGTGCATTCTATGCTGGGAATGCCATGAAAATTAGATAAAGTAATAATGCTGCGCGACGCAGCATCAGGCAGGAGAGCCAATGTGGCATCGCGTAGCAGCCGTCATCAATGGGTTAAGCTCCTTCCATTTCTCCCCGGCAACATTTTAATTTTTTATTTTAGTATCAATTGTCTCTTGCATTTATGACAGAAACAAACCGAACCAATTCTTCGCCCTCTTGTTTTTGAAGAGGCAATCAGCAAAGTGTCCTTGGTTTGATTAGATGCCGCTGTCTTCCTTCCCCTCTATTTACACACTTTCTTTCTTCTGCTTTCTTTTTTTTCTGCTAAAAAGTCAAGTGAAATATATACGGCTTCCTCTTAAACTTCATGGAGATTTACGTGACATTGACAATCCTCCATAAGTGTTTGACCCAAATAGTCTACTCCGTTGTTTTTTATCTTCATCATATATGTTCTTCATCATTCAACTGTGTCTACCTTCTATCTATTGTCTCAATCAGAAATTGAATTTCCCAGCACTAGATTACTTTCAAAGCTGCATCTTGGTGCTACAATGTGCGAGCCTCCCACATGACTGCAGCACACATGGGTATTAAATCTAGCTCCTTCTTTAAAACACCAGGATGCTGTTAAAAAAGGCCCTTCTTTACACCAATTCCTCCACTCTTTTTTCAAACTACTTTTTTCAAACGGTCTCCCTAATTGTAGAAAAATGAAGTATATAATATGTTTGTGTATTGTATTCATTTCCAATAATCCACATTTTGATATTTGCAGGTTATCTGATGGAATTTTTACCTTGAAAATATAAACAGTGCTTAACTGTTCTTATACAAATCTAATGTGACATTTTTAAAGAGTATGTGTTGTTGCATTTACTGATAACAAATTGTTATGGGTACACATGGGTACAAAACCAGTTGTAAGTCCGTAATATGGTCTGACACACAAGGCCTTTGGACTTTATGGCACGCTCTCAGCAGGGAGGGGGGGATGTGATGATGTAACATGAACATAGAGGGTTTCAACACAGGTGCACAACCACAGTGAAGCCACTGTCTATAGGCACATTTAACCCTTAAACGTCTTGACTGTAAAGAAAAAAACACAGCGAGGCTTGATCCTCTTTTCCATTCAAAGATGGATCCCATGCCGTTGTGCCACAATATACAGCTGGTAAAGGCACACAGTACATTTCCATGGATTGAGGTGTTTGTCGGCATACAGAAATATCCAGGTCGGGGTTAAGACTACAGAACATTCGCTGTCATTGTTACAATAATAAAACATGCGGTTAAAGTTAACAGAATGATGCTTAAAAGAACAAACTGTTGGAAACTTAACAGCTGTTTCCTGTGTTTGTCTGTTGTTTTAATTGAGCCATCAATCCACCCCAAACTCCTCTGTATGTGAGTGTTTTCCCACTATACAAATGTCATCTTACTTCCTCCGTTGCTGCTGTCATAACTATTGAGGTCATTAGGGGCCACTTTCTGAAACAACTGAGGCTGTCATTGGAGGACAGTCGCACACATTTTCACCAAACACTGCTGACCTGAGCTTAGTGTTAGGAAAAATAAACGCTAATTTGTATGATATTATGCCCCCCCATTAATATGCATTTACTCTTGTATAATCAATTTAATCAAGTTGTTTATTCTTTACATTTGACTTTAATAAATGTTCTCACTCAACATTTCTCTTTGCTGTAGAAACGAAGAGGTGAAACAGCTATAAAACTTAACCTGATTCTCCCATTTGATAAGCAACATTCCTGAGGCCTGCTAAGACAAAAGCCTTGCTGGTCAAGCAAGTTGTAAACACCCTTATCAGGCTGGGAAGCTTAACCCAGTCAGTAAAGTTCAGCAGAGGACGTCCAGGATGTGCAAGAGGAGGACACTGAAATCTGCCTGACAACAACATTAGACCAATCAGAAGACATGTTAGACAATATAATACTCTGATGTAGAGAAGGACTTCACTTCTTCTTGCTTTTCTGTCCTGTCAACCTGCCTTGTCAATTTACTCAAATAAAATACTGAGGCCTAGATCCTGGATTTTTACACCTTTGTCCATAGTCATTTTTCCTTCATAAATAGGCATTTTTACATGTACCTTTCATTAGCAGGTGGCCAATATATGCAGTCAATTTTGACACCAAAATATCAATTCAAAATATCAATTCACCATTTAAGTGCTAGTGGACATACACCTTCAACGGTTAGGGAAAACCCCAGAGCCACAAGTGTGTAATCCCATATAATGTTTGTGTTGTACTTTCAGCAGTGGGTGATCCATTATGTAAGGATAATTATAATTATTTTCAATTGAACCTATGTGATTATGTGTACACACAGTATACAGTATGTGAGAGAGAGATAGAAGGAGAGTTGTTTGCAGACTGCTCCATCGTGTGTCTCAAGGTTAATCTCACTAACTGTCATAGGATCAGAGCATAGAGCAAAAATAGGAAGCGGGAGACCGATTGGTGAGTGGGTGTGTGTGTAGGTGTGTGTGTGTGTGTGTGGGTGTATGTGTGTGGGTGTGTGTGTATGTGTGTGTGTGTGTGTGTGTGTGTGTGTGTGTGTGTGTGTGTGTGTGTGTGTGTGTGTGTGTGTGGGTGTGTGTGTGTGTGTGTATGTGTGTGGGTGTGTGTGTGTGTGCGTGTGTGTGTGTGTGCGTATGTGTGTGTGTAACAGAGTGAGGGAGAGAGACAGACAGAGAGAGGAATGGAGAGAGAACACATCAACTGCTTAATAACCACATACTCATTACTGTATTATTGTCCAACTCTCATCTGCCTCACCTTGGTCCTTTTATTCTTTGCTTCCCCCCCCCACCACACACACACACATGTGGCAGAGCACATGGAATGATGAGAGGGACAAAGGGAAGGGGATGAACTGAGGATAAGTGTAAACCACAAAGCTAGAGTTGACGGCAAGATGCACATTCATTTCCAGTGAGGGAGACCAACCAACACATTGAGAATAAAAAAAGTATCCTGCAATACTGTATGTAATGAGAAACCGAAGACAGACAGACACTCGGTGGCCGAAGAGAGCCGATGAGCTAAATTAATTTGAAGCAGTATACCCTGTGGATATTCTAAAATGTCCACAACAAAAAAATATATATACATATAGACTGTGAAAATGTCAAACATCTCATCTGTCTGCTTAGTGGGAGGAGATGGCAGAGAGTGACCCTGGACACTCCTGGATAATAATAAGTAAAACACTCTGCACACACCAGAGGAGTACGCTCAAATATTCACATTGTGTGAGCTTACCGGCATGTCTCGTTTCAGTTCATTAGTTTGCCCTGTCTGTACGTGGACAAGGTAGAAAAAGGTTGAGGCATGAGTCCGTCAGATTGGTGTATGCGATCAGTCTATGGAAAATCCAGAATTATCCATGTGTTTTAAGCACATGTGCTCACTCAGTCTGTTTTAAGTGTGTGTGTGTGTGTGTGTGTGTGTGTGTCATTGTGTGCGCAAATCAACACAAGTCTGAAAATTGGCAGCGGAATATGCCTGTACGAATTAATTAGGCATGGAGGAGCTTGCATTCTAAAGTGAATAATCAGCGGGGAGGATGACTAGAGGAACAGGCCATGACAAGTGAGTACAGCCAACGAGCTGCATCAGAGACAGCGAAAGACGACGCTGCGTTTGGATGATGGATTTAATTCCTACTGATGGGCTCTACAACAAAAATATATTGCTCGGGAAAATCAGCATAATGAGGTAAAACGGTGTATGCCAGCTTGTTGTTTACCAGTCAGTGGAAGGCTATACCGTGAGTGTTTGTGTTATGAACAGTTCATTAGTTCATTGCAGGGAGACTTTTGCTCCAATGTCAAACTTTGTCCGATTTCTTAAGCTCCTTGTTCATGTTTTTTTTATTTTGTACCATAAAAGGAAGGGGTCCCACCAGTGTGTGTGTGCGAGGTGCGCGAGGGAAGTTCCCGGAAAATGCGGCTATATTTTGTTCTTTCAATGTTCATGCTTTATATATGGCCAACGTCACAGTTCTTAGGAGAAAAAGATCCCTAACAGTGGTGAAGCATTAAGGGCTGTGACTAATGATGAATGTCCTGCCAGGGTGAATTAGCGCCACAGATGGCATCACATACAATCTCCCCTGAAAGACTGCCAAGAGTGAGAGTGAGTGAGAGAGAGGGAGGTGGAGAGAAGTGAGGGAGACAGTGGAAGAGAGAATTATGAGATATAGGGGAGAAAGAAGGAACAAGAGGGGGGCAAATATCTTATTGTGTTTTTTTTGGACGGAAATCGTGATTGCGATTTGATTGCAATATTTTTATTTAATTAAGTCAAGTTACAGTTAAATCTCCTCTCTGGACCATGTCTTTAGCAAGGTGCTTAATTAATGGCAACCATTCGAATTTAATTAGATTGTATTCATATAGCCCAATATCACAAATAAACATTTGCCTCAGTGGGCTTCACAGTCCGCACACAATATAACACCCTTTGCCCTTAGACCGTAAGCGCTACTGAGGAAAACTCCCAGCCAAGATGCTTTTAACCAGGAATTTTTAACTTTCAACCCCTGGGTCAAACAAGCTGCATTATTCATAACACATAACACAACAATAATTGTAGACACAGTGGATAATTCAGTAATTTACTGGTTGTATTAAATTAAACAAAGTAGAAAAAGGGCTTCTTAAAGCAATGGGGGAAAAAATCAATTAAATTACTATGCAAACAAAAGTTACAGATCATTAAGACACAACAGAGCCAAAGTCAATTATTTCTGTCACTATCCTATAATGAAAATCATCTCATCTCAAAATGCAAAGTAATTCATCATCTTGAAAGAGACACGGGCCATAGTAATTATCAGTGCTTTCTGTACCACATTAATGAGATGAAGTCCCCTTTGAATTCTGAGCGTTCCTGAAATAAAACTGCTAAGAATCAGTGACGAGACCAAGTGCTAAAATGATTTGCTTAAATGAATGTAGATATACAGTAGATACTACAAAAGAGTTGGCCTAATACACATACTATTTATCAAACTGCCATTCAGATCAATAGACTGTATTACTGTAATTCAGACTAGGTTGTGGATTAAATCACTATAGACTTTCCAAGTAGTTTGTCCAACAATGTGTATTTCATGCTAGTATGTCTCTTGGACCAATAGAATAAATACCACAATTTTTTTTTTTACTGTAATCAATTATGTTTGAAGATAGTGATAAAAGTAAAAGAGAAAACATATATAGAGGGAGACAGATACATTAGGGGAAAAAAAGAGTATACTAGCAGTGGTCTTATCTTTGTAGAAGCTCCTCACCATCAGCAGATCAATATAAAACGCACGCACATCACATGCACAAACACCCATACAGTATGTGACACAGAATAAGATATGCATATGTCATTAGTTACAGGCTGTGTGTGTGTGTGTGTGTGTGTGTGTGTGTGCGTGCATTTACTAGGAATCATGTAAACTTTCTTGCTTGTAGGAATCCCCTGAATAACAAAGGCTGTACATGCTTTTACATGCAGTTTGTACAGTCCATGGTTACAAAACACCAGAGCAGATAAATGACAGATACAGTGTTCTAAGGCAGCCTTTCGTCAATGGGACATAACACACACACAAAGGCCACCCATTCCCAGTGTATTTGTGCATGTGTTTGAGGGGCAAAGAGAGACTGGGTGAGATAATTCATGATCAACAAATTCAAAACATCTTTACCTGTTTATGTTTCCATTACTTTTTGACCTAAAATGCATAACAAGGCCATACACATTCTTCTTTAAACAGGAGATCACAGAATGTGTTATGTCATTCATTTCAGACTTGTGTCCCGCGTTTGTATGTTTGGTAGAGTCTATGCGTAATGCCAGTGGTACAGTATCTTAATTATTTGTGCACTATGCTTCAAACATTATCTAATTCGGTGTCTTTACAAGGCACAATATGTGTCAGTGAGCAAACCTGCAACTCCCTATTCAATGTATGATTAAATTGATCCCAGATGGGAAACTTTCAGGTCATGGAAGCAAACATGAGTTCTAGAGAAAAACAGTGCACTGGAAAACATGTGACCCAGAAGAAGAGGTTGCTGCTGTTTGGGGTCCCATGGTTGGTAATAAAGCAGTAATGATCCTTGCCTAAAATAAGAAATCTACATCAGTACATCATGCAGATTGCCTCTGAGGATTTGTTTAATAATTAAAACATTTCTCTGGTTGTGCTTTGCTGCCTCTCGGGTTTACCTTTGTGAAAGCCTTACTAAATGAAAGTCCATTAGCCTAACGATCTTGTAGCGCACACCACCATGCATTAGTAGGGGCAGACGTGATCATTGAGAGGGATTATTATTGACTGGTACTATACTTTGTATTTTCATGAAAATGATGCATAGTGTGCCTTTAAAGCATATCATCCGTTAACTGCATTCAACACTGCAGTATTTTATTGTTATCATATTAAGAAACATTAAAAACATTATTTCAACAGCACCTTGATATGCAGCCCTGGAAGGTGCACAATGTTTTACTTGCCAATTGTAGTTAAAATCTTTTTTCCACATCCCTGTTACGTAAGCCACAAACCACAGTGTATGTGAAAAACACACTCAGACCTAGTGTTATTGGAGCATAATGTGTAATAACTGCTTCACAACATGTTTTGAAGTTAGCCCATCTGCGTACACTGAAGCGGAATTAGATTGTGGTCATAAACTCTATAATGTTGCCTGTGTGAATGTGCCAACATTTTATTGTGTTTACTGTAATTTGTAGTCTTGGTTCCAGGCTTGTGGGACGTTTGCTGCTAGTGCTGCCAACGAGAAAAGAACAAGCAACTGGATGTGGCAAAATCCCAGTAGCACTGATCGTTCTTTTTCTTTTGCATTTAGATGGGACAATGGTCAGAAAAAGCATCAGCTCATGTGTATGCTGTATATACAAATAGAAATGCATGAATAATACACACAGAAGAGACCTTATGCACTTCTTCAGCACTTTCAAAAACTTAAAAGTTCCTTTCATAAGCTCTGTTTGGCATTGACAAGCCTCCAGGATCCAGGGATCAAGACATACAAGATAGCTATAATATCTTACCGCGTTTTTGTGTGTGCGTGTGTGTGTGTGTGTGTGTGTGTGTGTGTGTCAGTGTGTGTGCGCGTGTGTGTGTGTGTGTGTGAGTGTGTGTGTGCACGTGTGTGCGTGTGTGCGTGTGTGTGTGGGGGGGTGAGTTTAGTGTTTGTGCGCGGTGTCGGTGTCTGATGAGCTCAGCAGTTGTTGATTCAGCTAAATGTTTGATCTGCAGAACTCTCTTCAGGCTCAATCATTAATGAGGTGCACACACAGACACAGACACACACACACACACACACACACACACACACACACACATACATACACACACACACACACACACACACACACACAAGTGATGTACGAGCTGCCACGGAATCAGATGCCAAATTACACCCTGCTTCCCTGCATGTCAATCACACCATAGAAAAGGTAACACCATCTTTTATAGCACAATCTGATGAGAGGCTTTCATCCAGTCGACTACAACACTCACACGTGTGCACACACACACACACACACACACACACACACACACACACACACATCTCACTCCACTCTCATGAAAGCCTCTTACAGTATAAAATAAAAGGTCAAGGCTATCAAAGTTCAACAGACAGCCCTCTTGTTTCTAACAGGACCTTGTTAGCCTCCTGCCACTTGACTCAACTCACAGCCAGTGCCTCACTGGAGTTGTCCACTGCAGTTCACTTTCTACAGCCAAGTCAACGCGATACATCGTAGGAGATAAAGTATAAAGATAAAGATAAAATCATATATTAATCCTCTCATATTGGTAATGTATACCACTCAACGGGCAATGTTCGATTGCAGTTGTTTTATCATTCACCCACTAATGGTGAATGAAGCTTTTCTTGCATTCAAAACATGGGATAGCGCTCTGCCTTGCAGTATATATTCAACAAAAGTGACAGCTTCAAGTTGAAATGGTCTAATGTCCCTATACGTAAACAAATCTGTAATTGTGAAATCATTGAAATAACCAATTGCAATGCATCTGAAACCAATCTTAGATCTATGAATGGGTATTTTTATTGTCTGTTTGGACCAACATAAATTGAAGTCAGTTTATGTCTTTGTACTTTTTGTTTCTTTGTTCTCTGTGGGGAAAAAAAACAGAGATTCACAAAGTAGAAACACAGAAACTGTAACTTTTCTAACTTACACAGAACCAGCAAACTAAGGTTGTCCAGCCTAACCCAGATATACAGAGGTGTGTATTACAGTCATATGAAAAAGTTTGGGAACCCCTCTCAGCCGGCATTATAATTGACTCTGCTTTCACAAAAAAAAAAGATAAAAGTGGTTGTTAACAGAATTTAATTTGCCTTATGATTGTATAATATTTTAATGCTACAATATATGCTTTCTGCCTGTTGAACTTTGTCCCAGTAAACTTAAAGAACTCCAAAGTGTTTGTGCTAAACTTGCAACTTGTTGTTTAGCCTTGAAGAAAACTGCCTAATAAGATTTTGGCACATACAGATGTATGACGCATTCATGTGCACAGAGGTTGAGAGTTGATGGGGAGTGAGTGAAACTCTCCCATATTCTGTTATCAGACATTGTATGAAGAATAACACCAGCTGAGAGAGTTTTCTGGGAATATCTGCCTAATTAAAAATGTTTCTGCTTTCGCAAGCAAAACTCAATGTCCTGGACACACAAACTTGGTTTGTGCGCACACACCAAGTTACTGCATATAATCTCATGTACAACTGTTCAGTCTTTGTCTCAATCCATGTATGCTAAACAATGTAAGACTTGTGATGCATTGATTGATTCCCTTGTATGCTGTTACAAGTAAATATTCATTCTGCTTCGAAGATGCCTGATTCAGTTTCTATTATTCAAACACTTGGGTTGTTGTTGAAATAATTCTACTATCAGTGGTATGTCTTTAATTTACCAGGAACAGCTAAGTACTGGGACGTTTTCCAAACAAAGATTTTTTGAAAAGCAGTATTTGGTTGTATGAAATAAAATAAAATGTGAACAACTGGCTGTGCAAAAATATAGGAACCCTGGTGGTTTTGTTGATTTTAACTGCATGTAAAAACTGATGACTTTAAACACAAAATTGGTTGGATTATGTTGTTAAGCCTTGAACCTCATAGAAATGTATGTTTAAGCATGAGAAAAGGTATTTTAGGTGCCTAAATGCAAGTTGCACTTCTCTTTGACTCTCTGCTGAAGTGAGACAGAATGGGATCATCAAAGCAGCTCCCAAAATATCTGAAAAACAAAGATTATTCATTGTCATGGTTTAGGGGAAGGCTACAAGAAGCTTTCCCAAAGGTTTAAATTTTCAATTTCGACTGTAGGGAACGTTGTCAGGAAATGGAAGGACACAGGCACAGTGGCAGTTAAACCCAGGCATGGCAGACCAAGAAAAAACAGGAGCGCATAGGCTGAGGATTGTGAGAATGGTTGCACACAACCCACAGATCACCTCCAAAGACCTGCAAGAACATCTGGCTGAAGATGGTGCATCTGTACATCGTTCAACAATTTAGCTCAATTTGCACCAAAACATCTGTATGGCCGGGTGATGAGGAGGAAGCCCTTTCTGCGCCCACGCCACAGATACAGTGGCATGGAGTATGCAAAAGCTCATTTAGACAAGCCAGATTCATATTGGAAGAAAATGCTTTGGACTGATGAGACAAAAATTTATAAATTTGGTCATTATAAAAAGCACTTTGCATGGCGAAAGAAGAAAACTGCATTCCAAGAAAAACACCTGCTACCTACTGTCAAATTTGATCATGCTGTGGCCACTTCAGGGACTGGGGCCCTGGTTAAAGTCGATAGTCGGATGAATTCAACCCAGTTTCAACAGATTATTCGGGATAATGTTCAAGCATCAGTCACAAAGTTGAAGTTGCCAAGGGGTTGGATATTCCAACAAGACAATGACCCATAACACAGTGCAAATTCCTGCAGAGGGAAAAGTACAATGTTCTGGTATGGCCGTTGCAGTCCAATGACTTGAATATCATCGAAAATCTATGGGATGATTTGAAGCGGGCTTTCCATGCTCGGCAGCCATCACATTTAACTGAACTGGATCGCTTTAGTATGTAAGAATGTTCAAAATACCTAAATCCAGGATCCAGACACTCATCACAGGCTACCGAAGGCATCTAGAGGCTGTTATTTTTGCAAAAGGAGGCTCAACTAAGTACTGATGTCATTTTTCTGTTGGGGTGCCCAAATTTATGCACCAGTCAAATTTTGTTATGATGCCTATTGCATATTTTCTATTATTCCAATAAACAAATTGACACTGCTGAATTGCTTCTGTTTCCCTAAGGTATGTCATATATGAAAAGGAATTTGCTTCTTTGAAATCCCAGCTAATGATGAACAAAAATCCCAAAACTTAGAAGGGGGTCCCAAACTTTTTCATATGACTGTATATGCATAACAGTGACATTTGACATTAATGTTTCCGACATCATCAATGTAAAGGGAGTAAAAAAAAAGTGTTTTAATTGAAATGCATGAGCAAATGCAAATAAAGGCGCAGAGGCACAGGACAAGTGATAACAAAGTTTTGAGGTGAGAACAATATAAAGAGCTGATGAGGCAAGGTTCCAATTTGCTTTTCTTTCACAAGCCCACAGGTTCCCACTCAAGCTCCTTTTTATCATGCAGGGTGTTATCAATCCATCCTAGCTGCACTGCCACAACAATTATAGCTCAACAAAGCCAATGCAAAGGAGAGTGAAGGAGATTTCACGGCTGAAGAAAAACAGTTGAGGGCTGTGTCATCATAACAGGTAATAATAAAAATGCAAATGTAATTCTTTATAGTTCTAACTCTTTTTTTCTTTGTGTTACATATTCATCAACACCTTTTTTTTCACTTGTTTTGCACATAGACACAAGCGGAAAAACGCATACCGCACACATACCTTTAGACCTTAAAAAGATCCTATTATACTACTTTTCTGGTCTTCATTTCTTGTTAAACACTTCTATAGAGCAACCTGACACGAATCACATCACAAAAAACTATGTAGATTTTTGGGACACTCTTCCTCTTACCCTAGCGAGCACAGCAGTCTCTCTCTACACACTGCTTTGAGCTTCTCCGCCCCCCCCCCCCCTGCTGCAAACTCCACTCCGTTGTGATTGGTTACCTTCCTTCCAGCAGCGGGAAATTTTCAGGAAGGTGGGGGCATGCAGCCGGAGCTTGCCTGAGCGGCAGCATTACCATGCATGGAAACATGACAGAAACGACCCGAGCGTGACAGAAACTATCCGGAAATTTGAACGAGTTCGGCTCGACCGGCTGCCATAGTGTTTAGTGCTCTGCATAGCCACCCCAGACGGTCAGCAGGGAATACGTCGAAATGTACGTAATTATTTGATACTCTAATATGGTTAAACATGACTATAAATCATTATAACAACGTTTATAGGTCATAAAAGTAGAAAAGTATCATAGGTCCTCTTTAAATATTGTTTCTTCATATTTGAATTATTTTTTTCTTGTTATTTTTTCTATATTTACATTTTATATTTTCTCTTATGTTCTTTTATTGCTCGTGGACTGGGTTCCCCTCCAAGTGCAATACATTTTGTATGTGTATTGTTGACCCTGTGTCAACCTACATTTGACAAATCAAACGTCATACTTAAAACTTGATTCACCACCACACAGACAGAGACTAGCTTACACAGGCTACAGTACTTTACCTTACCAACATAACTCTATGCGATTCCCTCAGCAAACACATGTGAACACACTTTTGATAGCCCCAGTTTCCTTGTCATGACGGCAGCATTAGTGGTGAATCATTCCGCTTTTGCTCAAAATCCAGCAGATGTTAAAAAGATGATGCAAATTCTCAAAAGTAATAGTACCATAGTATGTGTCATAGTTGCAGCGAAAATGTAGCTAATTGTCAGAAACTAATTTCCAAAGTTTCACACAGTTGGGGCGAGCAGCGGGTGGGATAATTCATTTTCAATTCAATTAGTTTAAAGAAACAATGCATTAGTTTGTACTGTATTCATCTCCATGGCATTGTTCATTTGATTAATAACCTTTTCGCCAACAATAGTTCACATTTTCTTTAGAAAGTTGAAAGAGAGGTAATTTGTGAGTTATTAAGAAGATAGAAGGCACTGAGGCAATTAGAATTGTACAATAAAGTGTGTCAGCTTGAAGTATTGCCTAATTGAAGACTTTCATCCCACTGGAGATAACCACCGTTTATGAAATGTGACACCTGTTCTTACAAAGAGATTGTTTAATATAACACTCTCAACAAATCACCCATCAACGGAGGTTATTATCCATAACTATTGAAAAGCACTAATGGTGATTGGCTGTCATGCCTTTTCTTCTAAGAAGAAACTAAGTTCTGAGGAGATGCAGTCATCGGTGTCTGATTTGTTGGCAATCAGAACATTTAATTTATTTATTTTAGGAATTGTTTTAGTTGTTTTCCTCATACAGTGTTCCTTTTCATGATGCTGGATGGTTGAGATGGAACCAATCTCCTTTTTGATCATTTCTTTAAAGTGTGTCACTTTTTCAATGGTTGGTGAAATTGTTCTTTTTAGACCAAAACTGTCACTATATGGGGATCATAAGCAATGTTGGCATCTTTGCTAAATCTGAATTTACGCAATCATTTAACTCTAAGTAAAACATTACTAGCTATACATCATCATGAAACATGTTATGAGGCTGTGTATGAGCTGTACTAACTTCCCCTACTTTTCTTACTTCTACATAGACATTTGCACAGCAGTGTATAGGTCACCTTAGTCCTCTGGTATGAATATCAGTTCATAACGTTCTCTCAAAGTCATCTCTCTGCACACAATCGTGTCCATAGTCCCTCTGTAGTCGATATTAAAGAACTAATGGAATTACATGAGGACAGTGGAAAGCCAACACCTAATTTAAGACAGATAGGGAATCCATTCTCCACTCAAAGACCATTCATTATTTCTTGTATGCCATTCAGTCTCCAGTCTGCCAGAATATAGTATTGTCCCCTAAAAGTTTTCAAGGTCTGTTAACGCACAAGGGGATTAAATCGTATTTAGACTAGCCATATTGAATTCACTGCATTTTTTTCTCTTTTAAAAACGGTGTCCATCTCTTTGTCCCTCAATACAATGATGCCTACATGTACACATCATACTGATTTACTACCTAGTTTGACAGTTAATTCAAGTTGGCTGTTTAGGGGTGTCACAATCTCGATTGTAAGTCGAAAATCGGTCAAATTTACGCCACAATTTCGAAGTTGGAACTGGAAGGTGAAATCGTCTTTTTTTCCCGCCCCCCGAGTCACACATGTTTCCTCTCCTGGCAGTCCTTTTCCATTCACTGTAAAAGAAGGCAGCCAATTCTTGTGCTTTTTGTTGTCACATACACATGAAGTATGGGTAACATATGCATACAACACATCACACAGTTCCAGTCAGGACCAGGAGCATGTCCAACATCACAATACTTTGGCGCATGCCTTATTTCTATGCCTGCACAGCCTAATCGCACATATTGGCGTTTAACCAAATGCTAATAAAATCAGTGCCAACAATTGTATGTTTTCTCAAAACTTGGAATTTCCTCTTTGTTTTCTTACATGTAATTCAATTTGTAACTCCCCTGCATCTACTTTGCCTTATTAATGTATTATTTATATGTTAACACAACACATGGCCTTATGCATTTTGATTCTGGGTTAAAAAACAAACAACAAGCTGTAAATCCTTAGAGTTCCATCAGGCTCACAACTGGGGAACGAGGAACAATCTTAGAAATAAATTTACATTGCAAAGGTTATTTTGCTGTAACAATATGGTGGTCAAATGTTGTTAGAAGGATCCTCTTAAAACCAGAGGGCTAGGGGTTCCCGTTGTGTTGCTGTTCTGTCCTGTTGTGTCACTAAGCATCTACCATGTGGTTGTGCCCTTGAACACAGTTCGGAATAACTGCTAACCGATGGGTGCAAGCGTTTGCATGTAACCTTAGCCACTGGACTCACTTATACTTTAGGGGATGCATGATGATGAACATCCCTCCTATCCTTTTATCTATTTTTTTCACCTCATCTTTATCCTCATCAGCATTGTCAGCTGATGACGTAATTATCACCGGACACAACTCTGACAGCATGTCGCACACTGATGCAAAGATGCGGGGTGTCAGACAAGCGGTCTGTTTTAATAAACTAATGATTTCTCTTGGATTACTAGTTTGGACTAGGAGGGGAAGTTCGCCACCGAATATTTTACATAGTTGCAGTTCATAAAACAGAAAACATGATTCACCATTTGATGGAAAGCGAGTGCATGTGACACTACAAACATATTCTGTAGTTCAGGCGGAACAAGAACAAGCTTTACCTAATCACCATGCAATGTGAATGTTTGCGCAGCTGTAATTGCACAGCTTATTTCGGTGCATTATTAACGTACAGCTCAACAACTTTGCAGAAGTAACGTGTCCCCTCTGCCGAGAATGTATAGTGCTTATCGATAATTTCATCAGGCCCGCTGGATGTCCAAAGTAATGGTTATAAGTTGCTTTGTAAAAAGAGTTGCTCTGTTATAGCTATCTCTGAACTCTGAATATGACCTCCTCGGAGCAGGTTAGACATGCAGCATGAGTTACTATGTTGATCTAGTCATGATAAAAGAGAGCAACCTTCATGAGATTGGAAACTATAGTTTACTGTAAGGTTCAACATACCTCACTAACCCATTAATCTCCCTTGAATGGTAGCACCCCTCTAGCTGTAGGGGTTGGAAGCCTTTTCTTTATTATAGAGATGTGAGTAAGTTGCCTGTATTTGTCTTTTGCTTAGATTTTGTGTGATAGGAAAGTAAGTTGGTAATATTATAGTTTGTTGTGATTATTGTTTTGGCCATGCTCAGCTCATTCAGATACCTAATCTACCTTGATGAATTAATCAATTCTGTTTGGATTGTATCTGCTGTGGCACTGGTCATCCTTGGGAGTGCGCATGGCTCAGGTTTCCCCTCGGCAGGGGATAACAATAAGAGGAAAAGGCTAGAAAATAAAAATAATTATGTCAATAGGTATGGCAGCAGTTGCCACCATTAGTGTTTGGGGACCGCCGACCCTGCATCAACGGTGTGTGTGTGTGTGTGTGTGTGGGTGTGTGTGTGTGTGTGTGTGTGTGTGTGTGTGTGTGTGTGTGTGTGCGTGCGTGCGTGCGTGTGTGTATGTTGGTGTGGGTGTGGGTGTAGGTGAGTGATTGCCTGCATGTTTGTAAATGTTTACTGTATGTTCACCTTTGGCCAAAGAAACATAAACTTAAAAGCTTTTTAAGCTGTTGGGATGAAAGCAGCAATGAGCTATAAACCATGACAAACTCCTAACAGGAGTATCTGTAGCGGAGCAATCAATACGGCTGGGATCAAACAGAGAAAGCATGACAGTAATATGTTTGTGTGTATGTGCATGCTCACAGTTAGACACAACTACTCTGGATTTCTCATAATTATTGAATTGGTTCACCGCGAGAGCAGCAAGAAACAGAGAATGGAATCATTATTTAGACAGATACAAACACTCTCACCCCTGCCGTCATTCACACACACTATTGCGCATATACACAAGTAAGAAATCCAGAACAATACACAGATGAAACAACATAAAATACTCTTCAGAATAACACGCCTCATGTATTCCTCCCATTTAAGTTGACATCAGATGAATTGATTCCTTTGGAGTATGTAGCCTACATCTGACACACACACACCCACACAATCAACAGTTGGGTTCGTCACCCACATACACACACCACCAGAGGCCAGAGTTCCTCACTCCGTCACAGTCTGCTGGAGCAGCACATCCATCACTGTCCCCCGTAAAGACAATGAGGACGGGAAGGCGGGGAGCGGAGATCATAGTAAGGGAGGGTTTCTACAAACTATGCTGTGAAAAGCAGAGCCGGCCCGAGGCATAAGCGAACTAAGCGGTCGCTTAGGGCCCCCGACCGCCAGGGGGGCCCCCTCAAAAAAAATATATTTTTTTTTTTAGTTTGTGTGTTTGATATTAACATCATATTATGCAAATGTGAGTTATCATACAAAAAAGGGAATACAATGTTTTGGTCTAGATAATTAATAGCCTAAAAATCTGAAGTAATCTGAAATTATCTGATCATGTCACGTTCACATTCATGCACAGTGTGTATTGAGTTTATTTAAAAACAATTGGAAATGGGGCTGCCCTCAGTTTCCCACTGTGTATGGTCTATAGCAGTGGTTCTCAACCTTTTTTGAGCAAACACCCCCCTAACCTTACCGAGATACTCTAGCGCCCCCCCCCCCCAAAAAAAAAAAAAAAAACACACAAACACACACACACACACACACACACAATTAAGAATATGTTTTGGCTACATCCTCTATCAACAATGAAACATATTTTCTGTGCTGTTTTGGTTTCTTATAAGAATTATAAAAAAAAAATCCCAATATGAGCCTGTTCTATGATAAGCAGATTTAACCCACTGTCAAGTGGCTGGTTGCATAAAAAGAAAAAACACTATCAGCATTGGTTGTAATCAGGAGTGTAAAGTAGCGAACTACATTTAGCGTTCCTGTAATTGAGTAGTTTTTTTCATGTACTTGTAATTTTTTAAGTGATTTTTAAAACCTATACTTTTACTTTTACTTTGAGTATGTTTATTTTGAAGTATTGTACTTCGCTACATTTTATATCACCTGCGTTACTGAGTAAAAAAATAGATAGGGAAAGGAGAGAACAGAAAAGAAATATCGCGGGGGGCTTTTATTTTTACGGCACAATACCGGAAACTAACAGTGAATTATCGACAGGAGGAGAGAATACATTGCTTCCCTTTATCATTAAAACAAAATAATCCTAGTTAAACTAGAAGACGTGAAGGCTTTTAAATTCAGCAAACCTTTCATCCAGCCGTGCGATCGGCCCCTCCCTCACCTGATAGTTTAGCTTTCAGTTTAACAGTGCAGAGTAGGATGGAGACGGTGCGTGTTGCCAGGGCTGCTGTACTGAGCCTCTCGCGGTGCACAGCGTTTAGTATATCGTCCCTCTCCAACATATGAGGGTTGTGTCTTTAACATGGTTCTGCTTGTGTGTTAGTTAACTCCATGCTTTGGCTGGTTACTCTGTGTTTTCTCCACCTCAGAGACAATAGTTAGTTTAAGTTTGAATCTCGCTGCGCTAGCATTAGCATTAGCAATATCAGTAAACATCATTATACTAGTCTGTGATTGGCTGATTCCTCTGCCGCTGAGGCTTTGATTGGCTGGTTGTTCTGACTCAAAGACCTCTGATTGGCTGTCTGCAGAGCCTTCTCTTTTCTAAGGCTGTGACAGTCAGCAGACCGCAGAACATTGGAGAGAATAGTTAAAAGGAGGTCGAGGGGTTAGAAACATGAAAAGTTAAAATAGGCTGTTTATTTCAGGTAACCTATTTTTGCAGTCAAAAGATTTATAAGATTTTTTAAGAAAGTTTAAAATATATTTATAAAAAAAAAATAATAATAAATTGTGTCCCAGCCTGGTCCCAGCGCCCCCCTAGGTTGTACGAACGCCCCCCAGGGGGCGGTACCGCCCCCGTTGAGAAACCCTGGTCTATAGCCTATTTCAGCCTCGTCTGTGGAAAAAAAGATAGCTGGACAAGAGTTCTTCTGCTTCGTTCCTCTCACTGCATGTAAATGCATTCATTATATTACTTATTTATTTATTTATTTGTTTATTGAACAGGGACAATGTACAGCACATAAGCAGTACCAGATTTAGCTATAAGCTAATTTTCATCTGCAGTCCCTGGGCAGGAAACAGAGTATTACATCTCTGTCAAGATGGGAAACCTCACACTGAAGTATAAAAACAATAACACACAATTTCACAACAGTAAAACACAACAACACAATACGAACAATAAAATCACAACATTTAGGACACCACAACAACAACAACATCACAACAGTAAGACACCAAGAAAACAGGACATCACAACATTAAGAAAACAATCTATGCATGATGGGTACATGCTTGGGTTGATTTCAGCCATGACTTCATCTTACATTTAAAACCAGCAAAGGTGTTCCACTCTCTTATCTCGCTTGGTACTAAGTTCCAAGACTTGGTGGCTCTAACTGAAAATACAGACATGCCAAACTCAGTGGATCTGTGCTGTACTACACAGTCTCCTCTATTAGACGTTCTAGTTCTCCTTCCATTGTCTGAGCGCAGTGACACAAACTCATTTAAAGGAGGAGCGGCCAAATCATTCATTATTTTATAAACTAAACATACATCCACAAGAAACACAAAACTATCAAAAGTCATGAGATTATGTCTTTGAATTATGTTACAGTGGTGATATCGTAATGGCTTTTTGTCCAGTACCTTGAGTGTTTGTTTGTAAAGTGTTTGCAGTGGAGCAAGTGTTGTTTTCCCAGTTTGTGACCAGCTTGTAATACAGTATGAGATGTGTGAAAAGATCATGGAGTGCATGTAAAGTTTTGCTGCATCTAGAGGGAGCTGGTTCCTGATGTACCTAAAATTCCTTAAATTGAATTTGACTCTATTACACACCTGCTTCACATGTTTCTTAAATAAGAGCTGTGAGTCCACAGTTATTCCTAAATATTTAAAATGTGAAACAGTCTGGATCCTTTCTCCATTAACAATGATATCAGGCTGATTTCCATGTTTCCTATTATAAAAGTACATGCATGCTGTTTTACTGATGTTGAGTGTCAGGCAGGACTTTGAGAGCCAATCAGAAATTGTGGCCATTGCTTCTGTTAATTTGGCGGCCACCTCACATCTGTTACAGAGAAATATGTCCCGTAAAAGAAAAAGAGCTCCATGCCCAACCCAGAGGACCCTCCATAATATTTTATTTTATATTTTATAAAATCCATGTGTCCTTCTTCAATAGCTTCTAATTCATCTGACCCAGTGTCTCCAAATTATTTGTCCACACTAAATTTCTCAGATTTAACCTCTTAATTTTCCTCTCAAAGTGCACCAGATTCATGCATTTCACTTTAAAAAGGTTAAAAAAATCTCCCGGTGGGGCATACCCCTGGACCCCCCTAGGAGGGTCTGAATCTCGGCTGTCTAATATTTTCGCACAGCTGCACAGTGGAGGCACTAGCGGAAAACACTGGGTGTGTGAATGATATTTCACAAAGATCTATAATTTCAGCAGCGCTAACATTGGAGAGGGGCCCCTAATCATATTTCGCTTAGGGCCCCCTGAAGGCTTGGGCCGGCTCTGGTGAAAAGTACTGTGTGTTTGACCTCCTGCATGATTAGAAGGCAATTTCACATGGATATTGAATTTCAATGTAACCTGTGACTGTCCTGGAATAATTACTACATTACAAAATAATGTAAACATTATACCGCAACTATAAAATTAAGAATCGCAAGACTGATTACTGTTGTAATGTTGTAAGGCAGTGGTTTTCAAACTGTGGGGCGCGCCCCCCTAGGGGATGCGCGGCGTTATGGCAGGGGGGGCGCAGATGAATATGTGAACTTTTTTTTTTTTAAATTAATAAAAAAGTTTGTGTTTTTGATATTAACATCATATTAAGCAAATGTAAGTTATCATACAAAAAAGGAATACAATGTTTTGTTCTAGAATAGTTAATAGCCTAATAATTGAATCTGATCATCTGGGAGATAATCCGAGGTTAACTGATCACGTCACGTTCACGTCCATGCACAGTGTGTATTGAGTTTATTTAAAAACATTTGGAAATGCGGCTGACTTCAGTTGCCCATGCACTGTGTATAGTCTATAGCCTATTTCAGCCTTGTCTGTGGAAATAAAGATAGCTGGACAAGAGTTCTTCTGCTTCGTTCCTCTCACTGAATTTAAATGCATTCACTACTATATTAAAGAGAAATATGTCTCGTTAAAGAAAAAGAGCTCCAAGCCCATCCCAGAGGACCCTCCATAATATTTTATTTTAAATTAATATTTTTATGGAAAATCCATGTGTCTTTCTTCAATAGCTTATAATTCATCCGACCCATCGTCTCCAAATTATTTGTTCACACAAAATTCCTCAGATTTAGCCTCTTAATTTTCCTCTCAAAGTGCACCAGATTCATGCATTTCACTTTCAATAGGTAAAAAAAAATCTCCCGGGGGACACCCCTAGGAAAGTCTGGTTCTCCGCTGGCTACTATTTTCACCCAGCAGGACATTGGAGGCACTAGCGAAAAAACACTGGGTGTGTGAATGACATTTAACAATAGTCAATAATTTGGGCAAGTCTGTCTGCCTATCTTTCTCACTCCACTGCACACTCAGTCACTACTATCCATGCTTAAAGCCACTACGAGTAACATGGCACGTTGGCGTCCCCTTTGGACAAAAGCGGTAGTATTTTTACGACGCCCGCTGTCGCAAAGCTGTTTTCTAGCGCGTGTCAGGCGCGTGAGTGTGAACTGAGAAGGGAGCAATATAGTGCATGTCTGTGTGTTGAAAGTGTGAGGACTCTTTTCGGCTCCGTGAGAGTGGTTTTGACAATGCCAGTCACTGCCACACGCACCTGATTGCAATGAGTTGATACAGCAGTGTCACCTAACTACTCTCTCTCACGGAGCTGAAAGACGTGTGTCCGACTCCTCACAGAAAGCGAATGAACGAGAGACGGCAGTTAGTATGGATCACGATGAGGTAATGTGTTTGTGTTGTTGTTGTAAATAATGACTATTTCAGATGAATAATGGTCATCTGATGATGGTGAAGCAAAGCAAACTTTGTGTTAGTACCAACCGCTCATTCATTTAGGAGTAAACACTGCAGTCTAGTTTCGCTCTCGTGAAATTGTATACACGTTGCTTGGCAACGCCCTCGTCCCCCCGTAGCCTATATCACTCTCCCTTTTAGCTTTTCTTCATTGCATTTTCTTTTTTTTTCTTTGATGGTTCGGCCCCGTTATCAGTCATTATGACGACAAATGACTGTATCAAACAAGGCTCCCGCTCCCCTTCCCTCACCTGGAGGGATAGGCTTCTCAATTCACGTTGCTGCGCCACACTGAAATCTGCGACCAATACGGATATGTGACCATAGAGCCTGCACGAGCGAACCGAAAATCGGACTGGGTGTGCGACCAGACCAAAAGCAGTAATAAAAACTATTTAAAAACGTCTTTCTTTGCACTGATGGTCTCGTTTGCTGTTAAAGGTAATTTATGATTATCAGAGGAAACATGAGGCTGTTTAAAAGATATTTAAATGTTACTCGTAGCCGCTTTAAAGGAAGCAGGATTAAACCACTAGATTAAGATGTTCAAATGTATTTAAAAAAAGCAAAACAAAAACATACTTAGATAAAGATGTTAAAATGTCTAAAAATATATGTTTAAAATGCACAAAGATGTTTAGAATGTTTCAAAAATATGTTTACAATGTGTTTTAAATATAATTAATTAAAAGACCTTTCAAAACACACAGGGATTTAGATTTTTTTTTTGTGGGGGAGGCTCCACTGAAATGTGTTCTCTGAGGGGGGGCTCACTCTCTCACACTTTGAAAAACCCTGTTGTAAGGTATATTGTAGCACTGACCTACATTTCATCAACAACACAGTGGGTGTGAATTAGATGGTGTGGAAAGCAAATAAACCATGTTTTGGAGAGATGACTTCAAGTGTCAAAAGGAAGAAGGATGAATAGAGGGAAAATAATAACAGTGTTGGCATTAGAAAAGACCAGTGAGAGAGGAGAACAGTAAGAGCAGCAAAATAAAAAGGGAACACTTGTGAGTGGAAGCCAGAGCTGAGAAATACATGTGTTAATGTTGTTGGATTCATGTCTGGAACATTAGTATTTAAGCTGGACACAGGATGCATTGTAGAACACATTGCCCATCAAAGTGCTGGTGTTCGCTGACTTAAAATGTTGGGACTGACGTGCCACCTAAGTAAACGGTGTTAAAACACTTCCTAGCCACCAGACGCTTTGCTGGTTTACAGGCACAGAGTTCAATAAAAGACCTATTCGTTAAAGTTTTGCGACAGATAAATTGGACTTTGAAGTGGCCATCGGGTGTTGAGAAAACAGAAGAGTGCAGTGAGACATTGTGAGAAGAGGGTGGTGGGGGGGGGTGTTAAAGAAGTCGAGTGAAAAAATAGAGAACGAAAGAGTGGAGTTAGGAAAAAGAAAATCAAGTGGGTGCACAGAGTTCAATGGCCAATAGTTGAAGAAAAACTATAGAGGGCATTCTCTCTGCATGCGGAGAGAATGAATCGGTGAGAGGGAAACAGATTGGTCGTAAATGCAGAGAACTAAACTAGATTAAGAAAAAGTCAGGCTGGGTGCTTCGGAGGACAATAAGTTATGAGTGAAAAAAAATAACAAGGAATAGATTTTAATGGGTGAGGAGCAGTAGTAATAATAAAGTAGAAATTGCAGCAACATAGCAAAGGAAAGGAGAGCAAAGGAGTAGAGAAAAGAATGTCCCTGCGGTCACAAATGAATGCGTAGTCAAATTAGATTATTATTATCACACTCATTAAACTGTCATTATAGCCTCACAAACACAGATGCCACGCCATTGGTCTCTCTCATGTTCTCATTGTCATCCAGTCCTGTTATTGCTGAGGAACCCAATTCAGATGACCTCATAGAGTCAAATCCCTTGAAGCTTTGACAATGTTAATGACATCTCAATCAACATACACTCACAGCAATGACTTCTGGCAATGTGACATTGACTTGCAGTAAATGGAACCAAAAGCACAACAGACAGATTGAGTTCAGTGGAAGACTTACAGAGCTCCAGACTGGAAAGTTGAATACAATTCAGCGGAAGCAGCGATTGGCCAGAGAGACTTGTATGATTGAAGAATGAACTGAGAGTAACAGGATGAGGTGAAGAGCAGACAGTTAAGAGAAATACACTTTAGGTGAAGAACTCAGTGACAAAGTCTTAGGTGGAGTATCAGGGATAGACACGGAGGGCAGGATCAGAAACATCAACCATAGAATTAACTTGGTCTTGGATAGTAGGATCCCCCAGACTTTGTGGAAGAGTGGTAGCTCTGGTTCTAGAGGAATGTCTGCTGGATTCCCAAACATGGGAAATGGTCTTGTACTGGTCCGCTGTTTCTGAGGACTGAGAGGCTTTATGGGGGGGAAGCCATCTGGAGCAACTTGGGGTTCAGTGTCTTGCCCAGGGACACTTCGACATGTGGCTGGAAACGGGGATCGAAACCCAGAAAAGAAGATTATTGGGAACCATGGTGATATTCTGGCACTCAATGCCCTAAAGAAGGCATTGTAAGACACCCGAAGACACACAACTGTGAAGGATCTATGTTGGTCTGCACCAACGGGTCTGAAAACCTCATGTACGTTTGTCTTGGCTGCCCACCACATTGATGGACTATGCTTTTTGTATGTGGTGTATTGGTTTAAAATGGAGTTTATTAGTTGTTTGTCAATCTTGCAGTAGATGACAGGAAGGTAAGGCAAACAATCATAGCATAGGCTTGGGAGAACATGGGTGGTTCAAATGTATAGGTAACAATCAAGCAAATGCTTTTAAAACCCCTAATACTGTTAAATCTCAGAATTCTGATTTTTTTTCTCAGAATTCGGACATTAAAGTCAGAGCTAGGGAATTCTGCGAATAAAGTCAGAATTCTGAGAAAAAAGTCAGGACTCAATCTTTTCTTAAGTTTGGCCCTGATCCTGTTCCGTATTAAAATGGCACTAAAGACATCTAAATAATTGCCATTGGAAATGAACACTTGTCAGAATCATATGGATCAAACATGGACGTTACATTCCCCCAAAACATTTAACACAAACTATACACTTTTTTACTTATAGATAACCTAAGAACATTAACATTGAAATCATATATTATAACAATTATCCACCCCTGCGCATTTCTTAGAATTGTATTCAAACCTTAATAAGACCACATTGGGCATCTGATTTGGTACTATGGCATCCGACACTTTCCTAGACTCTATTCTGGACGCTGTCCCTCTATTCAATATGTTAAGTGAACTGGAAGAGATCAGACAGAGGAAAACAATTAGTGACTCCATCTGTCTGAACCAGCATCTTCTCTGCATTCTCCTCTCCACCTCTACTTACAGTCCTCCAACAGTAGCAAACATTACTAAGTGATGGTGACAGCACTTATGCTCGGTAGAAAATATCCGTCCTCACTCGACTGCTTGGTTATATATTGTAGATGATGAGTTCGAGTTACTTTTAAGATTTTTAGGAAGGAGTCCAGGAGGGAAATTATCCCTTTATCCCCACAAGCAACAGAAGATTAGTTCCCACCTCCCGCCGCCTTAGCAATGGGGCTCAGGTTTAGCTCACTCTGCTGTTCTAAAACAATTACATTACCTGCTAAATCCGGCTCTTAGACAACAACACGTTTTTTTTTCCTTTGTCACAGTCTTTCTCCTTTTTCTTCTCTCTCTCATATACCATCTCTAGGTGTGTTAAGATTCTCCGTAATTGTGCTTCTCTCCTTCTTTTGTTTGCTGTTTCCCCCCATTTCCCCTTTGGCTATAAAAAGCAAAAAGGTGTGGAGGCGTGGTGCTAGTGCCATCTTTTGACTGAACAGAGGTTGTGATTGTGTGAGACAAGAGCTTGTCTCCACATCTCCTGAAACGACAAAAGAGGGGTAATCATTCAAGAGGCATGCCTACAACTGTGTTGTGTTTTTTTTTCCTTCTTAGATTGCCTAATCTTCAGAGAAATGGTTTAAGCAAACTTTTCACCCCGGTTTCCCTTTTGTTCTACAGGGAAACCAAAAGGATTAAACGATTCCAGAGGATGGGTGTTGATCCTCTTCTTCGGTGTTTATTCTCTCTCTCTCTCTCTCTCTCTCTCTCTCTCTCTCTCTCTCTTTAGATTTTAGTTTCTTCTCTCTTTCTTTTTGTTTCTGTTGTTTCAAATTCCCTCCGGGTTCTTGTTTGCTCCGACTTACAAATCGTGTAGTCTTTTGTTTTTGATGTGACATTGAATTTCTCCTCAGAAGATTCAGTGGTCTGCTCAGCTAAACATCAAGGGAGACAATATATGTTACAAAACAGTTTTCCCCTCACAGAAAATCACGTTGTAATTCAACCTTGATGCAAGAAAATAAGACTTTTCCGCAGACTTTTAACCATGAGCAGCCACACATGGACACACACATGCACATTGACACCTACTGTATAAACAGAGGAGCAGTGTCGGGTATGATGGTATGGCAGTAGTGCATTAAAAATATTTGCATGAATTCACTCCATTCATATTATGCCTACTAGGGTGGGTAATTGAGACTGTCTTGTAACGTTTGAGGTGGATTATAAACACTGGTGTGGTGTCCCTGTTTAGCTCTGTGATCTTTATTCATTGAAATGCTGAGATAACACCTGTTCCCTAAAACAAATTCACACTGTCAACTCCACGCATACACAAACAAACACACTTAAGCAAACGGAAATTAGTTTAACTTTGCTTAAAAGGGTTTTACTTCCATTGGTAGCAACATCCAGACCTCTCTGAGCTAGTATGTTAAAGCTGACCCTAGTTTTTTTTATTTTATTTAGGTCTATGCATTTGTAATATGTTAATAACAGAAGTAAAACAAAAATATTTGGCATGCTAAACCACTCAATATTAAACTGACCAATTTAAAATGCATTGTACTCAGGGCCGGCGGTAGCCAGGGGTCAGGGTGGGCCGTGCCCACCCAAATGTGGGCTGTGCCCACCCAATCAAAAAAAAAGAAAAAAAATATAGGCCTATATATTTTCTTTTTAGGTGGAAGTCCAGACCCACTATCGGACAGACCTGTTCATTCGCTGTTCAAAATGTCAAATACAATTAAGACAATTAATTAATATTAAATAATATACCATTACCATGCATTGCTTCTAATTGTATTATTGGGTCGGCAGGACAGCCTGCCTCTAAGTTATCCACCCGCTTATAGTGGTCACTGGTCAGCAGAGCCGGCCAAAGGCATAAGCGAAATGAGCGGTTGCTTAGGGTCCCGACTGCCAGGGGGCCCCTCCAATTTTTTTTTTATTTTATTTTTTTTTTTTGTGTGTTTGATATCAACATCATATTATGTAAATGTAAATTATCATACAATAAAAGGAATACAATGTCTTGGTAGATAGTTAATAGCTTAATAATTGAATCAGTTCATCTGCAATCCGAGGTTAACTGATCACGTCACGTTCAAGTCCATGGCATGCACAGTGTGTATTGAGTTTATTTAAAAATATTTGGAAATGGGGCTGCCCTCAGTTGCCCATGCACTGTGTATAGTCTATAGCCTATTTCAGCCTTGTCTGTGAAAAAGAGAAAGCTGGACAAGAGTTCTTCTGCTTCGTTCCTCTCACTGCATTTAAATTAATTCATTATATTACAGAAAAAGATGTACCGTAAAAGAAAAAGAAGACCAATTTTATCTCACTGCCATACTCAAGTAACAATATTCTTAATTCTTAATTCACTTTTTTATGTTGTACATCTGCAACCAATAAAACAATTGTTTCTCTTTTCAAAGAGAGCCAAGGTCCTTTGCTGTAAATATACCTCAGGGGCCCCCGAAAGGTTGTGGTGAGTTCAGTGCAGAACCCATTATTATTTTTCAGCTTTTGTTCCAGTTACCATGCAGCGCAGTGTTGAATGCTGCTCACACTTTCGGACTCTCGAGCCAAAGATATTATAAATAAGGATTTTTCGTTCTAGCCCTATACATCATATTCACATTTGCTGTCTAGTGTATCCTTGAAAACCGTCTGCTTCAGATGGCCAAGAAACAAATGGGAAGAAACACATTTCCTTGGGGAAAATCTGATGCCGCATCAATCCAAGAGTCTAATGTGCCATGCCATCACCCTTCCGTCAGTCTGATAAAGGCATCTGTGTAGACAGTCAGTCATCTTAGGGCACAGTTCTCTGTCCAGGATGTGCTACATTCATTTAGCATGAACCACACATGAATTGTCAGCCTTGGACACCAAAGGAAAGTGTCACCAGTCTTGGATTTGTTTCAGTTTCACTGAGCCTCAGAATGGATGGCCCTAACCTGTTATGCTGTCCTGAGGTGAATAGGCATAAAATATTATTTTTTATATCTCTGATTAAGGACACTGAGCATGGGCCTTGTTGATAGAAATCTTGGCTGAATTTTTACAAAACAAGAATTTTAGGGAGACCATTCACACACCGTTCTCTTCCAGAACAATGTTTGTCAGATGTGCAATGAGGAAAGCCAATGTCCCCTGTGTACTTCTTCAGCTCTTGAAATGTCATCAGGTTAACTTAAGGAAATAAGACTAATAAGAGCCTGGTTCAATTGACCTATAGGCCCTAATTAATTCAACCTCATCATTGTTGCTCATTTTATTACTGTGTTTCCTAAATTAATTGTGAGCACCACCATATTGAATTGAATATTACATTTTGTTGTAATCATAAAAAGGGAAGCTCACGTTTGAAACTGTCTTAATACGGTTGTTAAATAATTCAACCCTGAATTGATGTCTTCATAAACATTAAGATTTTTGTGTGAAATAGCCAGGCATGCTCCAATAGACGTCTCTTTTTTACTTTAGTTCAAGGTCACTGAACTACTCTTGCTGCCGTTTCACTGTCAGACTCAGAATGTACTATTTGGTTTTTTAGACATTGGAGCCATGTGGGGCTGGAGCGATTGGACTGAGGTTTCAAATATTTGCCAAGATCTTGTCGATGATGGCCTAAGCACCAGTCTGTGGACAGTATTTGTCAAATGTCAGGATGTCCCTAGTAGAGGATGATGTGCCCCCCACTGTCAATGTTGATGGAACAGAGAGTTTCAGGCCCTCCCTAAGCTCGAAGCACTGATACATGCATTATTTTTATATAATTACTATCATTTGAATTTTTGAAAGACATAGTGAAATGATGATAACATGAACTATGTTTGTTATAGAAATAAGTCAGATTTGCTCTTGGTGCACAAGCCTGAGTTCTGTCATATAGTTGACATTGGGTGGAATCATATATTGTTTTGCAAAAGGAAAGATTTGTAACACCAGATTTATTGTGTCATCCCAAAGTGATTGACTTGGTTTTCTTAATAGGCTGACCCTGACAATATACACAAACACACACACACACACACACTCCACACAGCGCAAACGTAGAGATTAACCCTGTGTGTCAAGAGAAGAGAAATCGATCCGTCAACTCAATGGCACATCCCCATTTAGATCCACTTCACCCTCAGGGTCAACACAGACAATAAACACTCGTATGCGCTGACAGGCTCCCGACACATATTGTCACTCACGAGTAAACATGTACACCTAAATGGTGCAAACAATAAGCGTGTGCACCCACATAAACACAAACAGGTAAATACGCACACCCACCAGCACACTTAGTCAAACATAGACGACGGGGGCCATTGCAGGTGTCCTGGTGACAATTGGATTGCGGGGAAGGCTGTGGGTGTACAAATCAATTGTGTCTTAGTGAGATGTCAGAGTTGAGTTAACAGATTACACTGTTTTCACCTCTGTTGATTAAAAAAGAACAGAGGGGTGAGAAGAACAAGTTGCATCATGGGGTGTACACACATGTGCCTGTCCATGTCAATCATTGTTTATTAGTTCGCCTTTGCACCCTCTCTACTTCAATATGTATACATGGTGTGCAGAGCCGGCCCAAGCCTTCAGGGGGCCCTAAGCGAAATATGATTAGGGAGCCCCTCTCCAATGTTAGCGCTGCTGAAACTATAGATCTTTGCTAAATATCATTCACACACCCAGTGTTTTCCGCGAGTGCCTCAACTGTGCAGCTGTGCGAAAATGTTAGACAGCCGAGATTCCGACCCTCCTAGGGAGGTCCGGGGGTATGCCCACCCGGGAGATTTGTTTTAACCTTTTTAAAGTGAAATGCATGAATCTGGTGCACTTTGAGAGAAAAATTAAGAGGCTAAATCTGAGAAATTTTGTGTGAACAAATCATTTGGATACACTGGGTCAGATGAATTAGAAGCTATTGAAGGACACATGGATTTTCCATACAAATATTAATATAAAATTAAATATTATGGAGGGTCCTCTGGGTTGGGCTTGGAGCTCTTTTTCTTTTACGGGACATATTTCTCTGTAATATAATGAATGCATTTAAATTCAGTGAGAGAAACGAAGCAGAAGAACTCTGTTGTCCAGCTACTGTATCTTTTTTTCCACAGACGAGGCTGAAATAGGCTATAGACTATACACAGTGCATGGGCAACTGAGGGCAGCCCCATTTCCAATTGTTTTTAAATAAACTCAATACACACTGTGCATGGATGTGAACGTGAGATGATCAGATAATTTCGGATTACCTCCCAGATGAACCGATTACATTTTTAGGCTATTAATTATCTAGACCAAAACATTTTATTATTTTTTTTTGTATGTTAACTCACATTTGCATAAAATGATGTTAATATCAAACACAAAAACTAAAAAAAAAAAAAAAAAAAATGTTTTTTTTGAGGGTGCCCCCCTGGCGGTTGGGGGCCCTAAGCGACCGCTTAGTTCGCTTATGCCTAGGGCCGGCTCTGATGGTGTGCTTTTGTTGTTGGTCTGTGTCCTTGTTTTGACTGCATTCAGGTACATTAAGCCAAGGCCATGAGCTCTGTAAATTGGAAATTCCAGCCAGGCGGTGGCTCGCCTGTCAACATTTAAAGTGTGGTAAACGACACCAAGTTAAGCGAAACATTTTAAACCCTATAGCAGCTCTAAAAAGCTAACTAGCTGCCTCTCATTTTTTTTTCTGGCAGTCACTGCTCATTCTGTGACAGCACAGACCGGCTGGACCGAAATGAAAAAATATCCAATTACAGTTAATTGGTGCCCTCAGCTGGGGTCCATGTACTGATACCATTAAATGATAATAGGGAGCCAAGACTCCACCCGCAGGGGAAACTCATCCTCAGTTTTCAGAGCTGTGTCCATGCATGAGGGTGGATTGGCCTCCAAGGAGAAAATGGGTTGTGATTTTGCTGAGAAAAAGAAAACAAACAAACAACAAACGTAGCTCAGTACAGCATCTCAAGACCTGTATTGCAACGTTGAGGTTCTATACTTGAGTATTTCCACATTTCTGACAGCTAGCAGCTTTCTCACAATTTTTAATAACCCTTGCTGACCAGTGAAAACTATCTCCTAGCTTGGGTATTTTGAATTGGTGATAATCTCAACCCTCATCCTACCGACGTATTTAACATACAAAGCTTAAGGCCTACTTCACCGGTGGGAATATGAAGGTGTATTGAATTCTGAGATCCTATGTAGTATAAATGTGCAAAAAAAAACGAAATTGGTTCATTGTAGCCTGAGAAAAGGCAGAAAGAGTGTTTTATGGTCTCACTGTCTAACCCTACATTTCTCTTACTGTGACATCACAGTTCAATACACCTTCATATTCCCACCGGTGAAGTAGGCCTTTACTGACGGGGTCACAAAACAAAAATAGTTAAGTATTTGTCTTCTGTAAACATTATGTAAATAATGCCATCTCAGAGAGAGAAAAGAAAATATTATTATCATTTTAGAATAGAATCGTAAAGCAATAATATTGAGTCATGAGGAATACATTGCTTGACATTGTCATACAAAATTTGAATGATAGAATGAAATACTAGTGAGAGCTAACCTAAATGAACCCAGTCTGTAGGATGAGGGTAAAGTATAACCTTTTCCCTTTAGGATGGCATGATCCTACTTCTCCATGTTTCAGCAGAATACAACTTCAGAATTTTAAGTATAATTTACTGATTTTTTATATCATTTCAAGTAAGGTTTCTAATGCAGCGGTTTTACACTATATAGTCAGTTGCATCAGTCATATTCTTAATGTCACTTTCTCTCAGACTTCACGTTAAGTTCCTCCCGCTTTTATTGTTGCAATTGCACAATGTCTGTTGTGTTTTTGCATGACCCCAATGACTACGTGTGTGTGTGTCTGTCTGTCTGTATTTTATACCACTTTAAGGACAGGAGCAAGAGTGAGATAAA
>OX442352.1:13124092-13155752 GCA_949357725.1 Hyperoplus immaculatus | reverse complement strand
ACACACACACACAACACACACACACACACACACACACACACACGCATACACACACACACACCTACACACAGACAAACACACCTACACACAGACACACAAACACACCTACACACACACACACACACACACACACACACACACACACACACAGGCACACACATACACACACTGCAACTGATTCCATTAGTGCTCTTGGACCCCAGTCATTGTCCCTCTGCTGTCCTCCGAGGCAGCAGCCAAAACCGCTGGAGGAAAGCAGCTGCCGCACAGCACACCTCAGACAAATTGTTAATCAGTCGGTGCTGCGTGATATTCTGTAGCCTGGTTACATCCCCTCTCCCACTGCGAGTAATCACCTAACAGTGTTATGCCGATGTCACACAGGGTTAAGTCGGAAAGAGAGCTGTCTATCGGTCTGCAAAAGAGTTAGAGAGAGAGAGAGAGAGAGAGAGAGCATAGTGAAGGACAGGAATTGGAAGGAAACTGAAATAAGTAGCACTTCAAGGTGGAGGAGTCGATACGAACAAATAAATGGGGAAACATATGTGTTTCTCACAAGCTCTGGCCATGAGTGTCACTCCTTAGCAAAGGATATTATTCCACTGAATCATATTGCCTTTACTTACTTTAGAGAAGCTTGGTTACCCGTATCTGTCCTGCACACATGCACCCACAGGGAAGCGCAAACGGTGCAGACACACACACAAACACACCCACACACACACACACTCCAACATGTCACATATTGACACGCTCCAGTGATTCTCGTGCATTAGGGCTTGAGGGACGAGGCGGCAGCAATTAACACCTCACTGACATTTGCTTCTCCGGCTGTGGTGGAAGGAATAAGGGAAATAGCAGGAAGAGAAATGAATGCCATACATCCATGATCCCCCAAACCGAACAAACTTCTGGCTACTTTTCTTATCTGTGTGTGTGTGTGTGTGTGTGTGTGTGTGCGTGCGTGCGTGCGTGCGTGTGTGTCTGTGTGTGTGTGTTTGTGGTTGCGTGTGTGTTAATTTATCTCCGAGCTCTAAAGGACCATTCATGTTTTGTCAACGTGTTACAAAACTTCAGTGCCGAGCAGAAGTTTAAGTCCCCTTTTCAAGCTTAAGGAAATAGCATTGTCCCTCTCACAATGGGACACACATGCCGAGGGAAGAATGAAGATATGTGTTGCTATGCAAATCTTTTTATGAATCAAGCCCTAATGACTATTGCGCTGAATTTTAGACAGTCAATATGGTGTCTGTTTGTGGGCGATCGGAGAGAGGCCAAGCCAGGCTGCCCGGGCATCTGCTACTCTGTCTGTTCTCACTGGATCCTTCTGCATACTGTGAATAACACTTGAGAGACACTGTCCAACCATATACTGTCCAACCACATACAAACACACATTGACTCATAAAGTCCGGTGAATGTGATTAAGCGGTGTGACAGCTTTCATCCTGCTCTGGTGTTCGCTGTCTATCTTTGTGCATCAGCCATATTTTCTTTTCTTTTCCTTTCTTTCTCCTGGTTATTTTTTCTTTGCCCTTGCAGGAGGAGAAATCAATGGGGAAAATGACTGTGCGAGTCAAAAATAAGTGTAGGTATTATGTTTCATTACAATAATGGCTTTTGCTGCCAATCTTGCAGATGAAACCAGCAACGCCTTCTTTTCATCTTACAAAGTGTGTGTGTGTGTGTGTGTGTGTGTGTGTGTGTGTGTGTGTGTGTGTGTGTGTGTGTGTGTGTGTGTGTGTGTGTGTGTGTGTGTGTGTGTGTGTGTGTGTGTATGGGCTCAATCAAAATGAATTAGACAAAACAGAATCATCGCTGCTTCGTTTAGAATGCAGAATTATGATAGAATTGGCTTCGGGGGACACAATTGCCTTTTAAAAAGCACTGTGAGTAGAATTTCTATGTGATTTGAAGGTATAGGTTTGTGGAGAAATAAGAGATGTTGAGTAAAACTGTTGCATTCGACAGTAAGGGTTGCTTTGCGTCCACTCACCGTTCTATAGGACCCAGTGGGCGATTGTAGAGGTGCATATATGTCCACCATAGTGCCATCTTTCCATTTACAAACCCTACACCCATGTCCTATAGTTTGCCAGTTGTAGACGTCTGTGTCATGGCACCACATTTAAAGTGTAATTTTTCTAATTGCGCTGTAAGATCGTGTGTGTTATAGTCCTTGAATACGTAGGACCACTTTGCAGATCGTTTTGCAATTGAAATGTTTTCTGTAGAATCGTGATCGAAATTGTGAGACACTAGTGGATAATTCAGAGTAACGTAATGTCACATGCATTAATGAGGATGAGAATACATTAACTCAGATAGCATAAAGGCGACAGGAAGGGTTTGCGGTTGAGTAAAAGCAGAAGATGTAGGGTCGAAGCAGAAAACTTTCGGGATTTGTTTTTTTGCAGACCACATCGAGAATAACACAAAAAGATGCCGCTCTGGCCCTAATGGCCTTATGCTTATTCCTCTGAGACAGAGGGAGTGAGAAAAAAAACACAAGGATGATATAGAGGGGAAAAAAGAGAGATAAGGATGGCATGAAGGGTCGGAAGAAGAGAGAGGAAGACTGGCAGACTGAAAGAGAGAGAGAGAGAGGAAAGAAACTGGAGAGGTGGGGGGGGGGGTTCTCACTGATAGTGGGTTTACTGGGCTATACCACACATCCCTCCTTGTCACCTCCACTCAATGTCACGGGGCCTTCTCTCCTCTCCCGCTGACGAGATGCTAATGCACATGTCATCAGATAGACGTGTCCACCCCGGTCCATCGCAGAGCAGCAAGCCACTCTCAACGCTCTCTGTCATTTTCATCTCTCCTCTGTCACCGCAAACGTCTCCCTTGCCTTCTTCAGCACTTTCCAAACACGCTCATCTGTTCCTCCCCGCTCTAATCTAACTCCATCTCTCTCTCTCGTCACTCACTGTCCCACTATAGTCTCTCTATTTCTGTCTGTCTATACTCTCTCTCCTTTGAGCTGGTTAAGTTGAACTGTGAGTCAGGACAGAGTCTATGATCGGCTCTAGCTCACAATAAAGTTTTTAGTAACCACATCAGGACCAACTCACCGTGTAGTCAGAATAGAGCAGATGAGCTGTTCCACTCCAAATGATTCATTTCTTTAGAACCGTATGCACTCTGTTTTAGGGACTGCATCCACAGGGGTCGCACACTGTCGCTGTGCATAGAGTGTGCTCACACACACACGAATGCACACAAACAACAGACTTTATACGAAGACTCTCCCTCAGTGTAAGCAGTCAGGAACATTTAACCTTATACGGTGTTGTATCCCTTTTTCCCATTTCCTGTCATCTCACCTTTCATCTTTATTTTATTGTACAGCTACACCTATGTTGCATAGATTATTAGACTTACCAAAGCAGGTGGGACTCTAAAGGATTATTCCGCGATACATGATTCATGTCCAATGGTGAGGGTGGGTGATACAGAATGACATTTGATTTCCAATCTAATGCGAAGTAATACCAAGGGCAGAATAACCAACGTCAATACAGCTAGTTGTTATTATTAAAATAGTCTACCTTCGGGGGGGAACTTATCATCAGTCCCCACTCCCTGGTGCTCTGAAGCTTGGTGCTTCCTTGCGGGGAGTGATGAGGTCAGAGCCTGGACAGGCAACCTCAAAGCTGTTTATATTTGAATATTAATCCATTCCACGACAGTCGGCTGTCTGAATTGAAGTTGTTTTTTTCATGTTCTTAACCTCAGCTTAAAGTCTCTGCACATGTATTCTAAGAAAAAATGTGCATGTTTTGTTGTCATTGAACAAAATCCACTATTTCCGCAAAATAGTCCAATATCAACATACTGTCTGATGTTGGGATGCACATAATTGCGCGCGCACACACACACACACACACACCAACACACCAACCAGCTTGCAAGTCATTATCGTAAATTTGACCTTTCCGCCAGAGAAGTTAGAAATCACACGGTGACTGTGATAGCAGCCGAGAACATTGCACCCACCCCACTGCCTCAATGCCTCATCTTGCCACAGCCATAGAACAACAGGGACCTCTACAGGCCAAGTGTGGGACAGACCCTCTCTGTCAGCGCTGACGTTAGATTGAAAGCCCAATGCTTGAAGGCATTCCACTCAATCACACCTCTCATTCAGAGACACAAGCATAAAGTAGAGATTTGCACACAAAACACTTTACAAATACACTATATTTCCAAAAGTATTGGCTCACATGCCTTGACTGGCATGAACTTAAGTGACATCTGACGTTGTTCCACCCTTTGCAGCTATAACAGCTTCAACTCTTCTGGGAGGGCTTTTCACAAGGTTTAGGAGTGTGTTTATGGAAATGTGTGATGTCACACTGATGTCTACGAGAAAGCCTGGCTCTCAGTATCCGCTCTAATTCATCCCAAAGGTGTTCTATCTGGTTGAGGTCAGGACTCTGTGCAGGCCAGTCAAGTTCATCAACACCAACCTCTCTCATCCATGTATTTATGGATCTTGCTTTGTGCACTGGTGCACGAGGGTGTGTGTTGCCACATTAAATACCAAGGGTCTAAGCCAGCAGTAAAAGGGAAATCAATCAAGTGTTTTTGTTTCTCAACATTTTGGGGAGTTTTTTTTTTATTCAAGATCAATAAATTACTTAATGTTTGAAACAGGAATATCATACAAATACTCGGCCACATGATGATTCATAGCTCTTAATTTAAGAGAAGCTGTTGTTTTTGCTCAACCACTAAAAAAGGTCCCTTTGAACTTCATGTTCTTTTGGTCCTTAAAGCAGTGTTTCCCAACCTGGGGGTTAGATCACTCCCAAAAGTTGCCGAACAAATCTAAGGGGGGTTGAGTGATTAAAGTAATCCTTGGAAGAAAAACACTTCTTCCCCTTCAAAAAAATATGTTTTATTTATTTTCACGTCTTTTTTTATTTTTTTTACATGGTAATTTGTCTCTCCAGGCCTTAAAATATTTTTCAAATTGAACAACATTAGAAGGAAAGTGACTCTTTGGATGAACTGCTCACAATGTTCCTGACTTTTGTATTGACTTTGATCACATGCTAGAGAGGTCTGAGAACTGATGCGGTTCGCATGTCAGTAAAGTCATCTGGCTTTGACACATAATGGTGAAAATTAAGAGACTATATTACCTGTGCCTCAGAAAAAAGCATATGTGTGGACTTTTCAAATCTGAAAACTGTGTGATACTACTAAAATGTATTTGTCATCAATGTAAAAGTGTTTGAGTGCAGGAATAGTCAAAAGGAACTCTATGAAGGCACAAAATATTAATACAAATATAAAAACTGGTGTGTAGCTGTTTGCATTGTCACTGTCTAAGTATATGGAACCCACACATAAATGTAATCCCCTGTCTTATGTGCAAATGTTCAGGAACAACACAAATGAATACAAGTGGAGTTTGCTTGCGGAAACTTTTCTGAGGAACAATGTATTCATAACAGGCCTGTGATTAGACTGAACAGGAGACAGGGAAAAGGGCACGTTTGTGCCTTTTCTAATGAAAAGGTCACTGTGATGTTAGAGGCCTGTGTTAACATAATTAGAGCACGATATTTGGATATCTTTATGGAGTTCATTACACCACATATCTAGCTTGAGTAGATAGAATGTGTGTGATAGTTGCCTACATGGTTCCTTCTCTGTTTTGATTTGTTCACCTCAAATAGGTATCTGAGCGTTTAACAAACACACCACACTTACAATCTGACTTGTTGCTTGAGAATTCGGATCAGTTCATTTAGACTCACCACATGACTTAAGCACAACCTCTTCTTTGGAGTGCATACAGGAAACCAGAAACCTATCCGTGCATTTTAAGATATTTAAAAAGATGTGTATAGTTTCCTCAATTTCTCAATTCAATCTTATGATTTCTCAAAATGTGAACATTCAGGAGTTGTTGTGGGTCACACACAAAGAGAATGTGTGTGGTTTAAAAGATATTTGGGTACAATGCATGTTAACTGAATGCAGGCATGCTTCCAAAAGTTCCCCCCTTAAAAAAGTTGGCTCCAAGCAGACCAAAAGGGCTTCCTGGTAAGGTTTTAGAAGTGTTACTATTCAGGCTGATAGGGAAGTGTTGCTTCAGAGAGAAAAGTATGTTGGTCATTTTTTAAAGGAGACAGGCGTGTCATGAACCTTGCATTTAAAGACAGTGTGTCAAGCTACATTTCCCTCACAATGATGAGGAGCACCGATAAGGCAAGTCTTCTTTCTGCATTGTTTGTGATCAATTCCCATCGGCATTTATGTGGAATGGGGAGAGGAATGATTGTTGAAACCCCTGAGGCGGTGCCACTGTGGTGTGCTTTAGTTAGATGCATTGAACTGCTATTGACTCATGTGTCACTGGCCCATGCAAAGCTGCTGAGTTTTGTAGACATTTCCATCTGTGATCTTTAAGCTTGATGTTTGGCTAAAGCAAATGCCCATAAATAAATAAGTGAACTGTGCTCGTGTGTAGATTTTCTTTTTGTGCACGTGTATGTGCGTGTGCATGGCCACATTACAAGGACTTGCATCAGTTGTATGCCTTTGCAGCACTAAAAAAACAGACCGCTCGAGTTTGACTCACTCCCATATTTTCCTGCCTCACAAAAAAAATAATTATTTTAGCTTGTGAAACCCCCACACTGCTCTCTGTCTAAAGCAATTTGTCTCATTCTTGTTTCCTCTCCCCCCCAGTCTTAAACATGTCTGCTTCAGTTCTTTAAATACTTGCTCCAGTGTTCTTGTATTACGAGTGTGATACACTGACTCAAAACACCCTAATGCCTGACATTTACAGTAGCCACAAATGTGGTTCACTCTGAGATCAAATTCTGATTCAGTTTCAAAACCAAAACTCTTGTTCTACTTACGTAAGTGCTACCGGCACATACAATGACTATCATCTCTTGTTTAGATTATACATTTTTGATTCATGATGGTTCTGTGTAATTAAAAGGATAACCTGACATCAAGAGTTGTTACACTATAGCACAAAGCAGTCAGTGCTGTAGTAGTTCAGCTTCACTAATTATGCAAAAACAAACAGCGATATAATACACATGTTATGCATGTCATTTACATTGCAAATTTGCAGGATGTGGGTATGACAAACAAAAACAAGTTTGGCAATATGAGTCAGCCTACATTGCTATGCAAATAATTGTAGAAGACCCCGAAACAAATATTGCAAATATAACCCTTCTTTGTGCAGATTCAAAGGGGGGGGGGGGGGGGGCGCCTTCTCTGCACTTAAAGGCACAAGATGGGAGAGCTTGTGGAGTGCAAGAGGAGGATTCCACCACAGTTGCGTTTGTTCTTTAGCAACTGGAAATATTGCATCAGGATTGCGCTGAAAGATCAAAACAACCCCCCTAAGGAGAGCCCACAACTTATTTATCTTGTTGCCAGACTTGTCTAGCCAATGACGTGGCAACAGCGATCTTGATCAGGTCAACCATGACACCCTACACGCAAGACATATGAAAATGTACCTAACTGGATATGATACATGGTAAATGTGTTGTACTGTATGTTGCACTATGATGGGTTTCATGTAGGATGCAAGAGCAGACATGGAAGGCCAGGAGGCAGCAATTGTATTTTCCACAGTGCTCCACAGTCAACTTGATTGGACCCATGCAGACCAATGGTTCATTATTACTAAGAATTGTTATTGGAGTGCCAGCAGTGTACATTTTCTCATTAACATGCAAAACAGAGTCCTTCACTGCATGCATTATGTGTTGGTCTTTTTGGCACACACAAAGACATTGCAGAGCAGTCACTAAAGTTTTGCTTGCTGCACATCAATTAATCTCCCTTACTCCAGAGATTACAAGGTTCATTAATGCCAAACAGTGTTTGTTGCTAATTTAAATAAAAATAGAAATCTCTCCTTTTCTTGGACTGATTCAGTTGACAGCAATGCCTTTGGAACTTTCTTTACAACCTTGATACACACAATGAACAGAACAAACAAGTTGAGAAAACAGAAGAATGACGTGTGACCCTGGGAAAGTGCAATATTAAAAGGGGGAAGTGTCCCTTAAAGAAATCTTAACTTGTTAACTGGACTGCATGGAGCATTTGCTATGATTGTGTAAAATGAATCTCTGTGTGTGTGTGCACCGATATACGCACACAGGCATATGAGCCGTATACACCGGTAACGCGGTAGGGTTTTAACCTTAGTTTGCCTTCTTCCGTGGTCCCATCACAGCAGCAGTGTTTTTTTTATTAGCTATCAATATTCAAAGAACTCAATTTAACCAACCTCTACTCCATTGTGCAGTCCTGTCAAAGTTTGGAATCAGCAAAGGAGGTTGTATCTGCAAAACAGGAGCTTGAGGGAAGCTTGGGGTTGCCAATCTTCATCCTTCTTTTCTAGGGAACCCACTTAAGCTCTTGCCCCGCCCGCAGCATTCATTATAGATCAATATATGTACAGCCCAGTGAGGAAGTACTGGGCTTATATGGCTGTAATCATGTCTGTTAAAGTAGCAGCCTGGTGGAGATGGTAACCAACAGGTTCCAATGGTGACAAAATGGTGTAACTATTCCGTTAAGAATCAAATGTGTTGTAATTGGTCATAACGTCATAACAGTACTGACCTTAAGAGAAATTGACTGTGCTTCCATTTTTAAAATCATTAAAGGAAAAGGTTAGTTGAACTGTTTGGTTCAGTCAGTCAATAAACGCTCAATATGTCTTGAGCCACAGGCAAAACTCTTCGGTAACACACTAGAATAATGTTCATTTATAAGTGATTCATAAGTCATGTATAAGTCATAAGATAATGATAAAGCAATCATTTACAAAACAGTAATATATATATGTGTGTAGATCATTAATAAGTGGTATGTTAACATATCAAAAATGTATTATAATCATATATAGTCATCTATAAAGCATGATGTCATTTGAGTTAAAAAAACAATCACCCTTTGAGAAAACTTCAAAATGAAAAGCTGGCATGGGAATGTACCTGGTAGTGTTATTATAGGATGCCCGGAACACCCAGAGAAAATATCTGCAAACAGTGGGAGAACATATAAAATCTGGACATAAAGAAGGCTGGCGGTCAGGACCTTTTTCTTTTATCACTGAACCATGCTACAGCTTTTTCCTGACCCTGCTGAAGAGGTTATCCATCCATTTCACCTCCTATTCTCCCTAGTAGCTCACCTTCTCACGCCACTTTTTTTTTTCCCCTACCATTTTCGTCAGATCCGTGGCTCTTGATTTCCTTGGGTATATCATCCACCGGCTCTTGCAAGTCGTACTTGATTGCTATCAGGTTGTTTTTTCTAATGCAGCTCTGATCTTGTCGCTTAGCGCTCCAAGCAGAGTCGTTTATCTTCTTCCGAGCGAGAAGTGTTTTCCCAATGGGGAGGAGATTTTCTTTTGATTCATCACCTCCTCCTACCAGTGTTTGACGTTCATTTAGTCTTGTCAGCGCTCTTTGTTCTCCCAGAGCCTTTTTCTCCAAGTTTTTGACATTTTGTTCAACCAATGTTTATCGAATAATTCTATTTTCCCAGTTGTCTTTCTTTCATTCACCCAATTGAACTGTAAGCAGGTAGCACATCTCCCTCTGGACTTCCTTTTTTCTCTGACTGTAAATGTTGATTAAGTGACTGCTGATACCTGGAGAGTGCATGCAGTTTTTTTTAGCTGAGATTACAGCCCCATAACAGTAACATAGGGTAAACAAACGCAGTAATGCAGTAGTTATTTCACCTGTCTATTAACTCACACAATAAAATCTGTTCTGTCACACAAATCAGTTAACCTGATTTAACCGGTAACACTGCGTCACTGTGTCAATAACTGCTTGTGCTGCATATAATGTTTGAAACTGACAGCAAAGTACCAGCAGAATTATTTTAATGACCAGATATAGTGGAATAGGACTTCTGTATTCTGCACAGGAAACAGAATGCATTGCAAGATGTTGAGGGGCTGGCTTAAAAAAGAGAGAGAAGCAGAAAGAGAGAGAGAGAGAGAGAGAGAGAGAGAGAAGATCAATACTTCACCTGAAGGCTGAACAGAAGGCTAGCCTGTATCTCTCTTACGTGAACACCACAACTCATGATGTTACACAAACATCAAACCGTCATAGAGAGTTGTAAGCGTGTGTGTGTGTGTGCGTGTGGTTGTGTGTGTGTGAGTGTGAGTGTGTGCGTGCGTGAGTGCATGTGTGTGTGTGTGTGTGTGTGTGTGTGTGTGTGTGTGTGCGTGCGTGTGTCTGTGTGTGTCCTGTAAGGTTTTCCGGTCGTTGGACCAGGTGGTCATCCAGGTGTGTGGGAGGAAGCAAGGCTTGGCAGTCAGATATGATGTGGGCACAGTTTTCAAAGTGGACACACAGATACATAGACACTACTCACACGGGCACAACATCGCAGCCATATTGCAGCTCGTCTAACCTCTGTCACTTTATCGGCAGAGTCTTTAAAGGGGCATATGAACTACAGAGCAGTCAGAGTATTCCTTGTGTGGCAAAACGACTACTTCTGAGGATGAAAAAGACCATAAGTATAGCCACAATGAGCCAAATCCCAGTGGGCCTTGCAGCTGTGTGAAAATAGAAAATCTGAAAAGCATGCTTGCTGGTATGCACTTTGCTCGCTGCTTTGGGAGTGAAACATTTAGACGGACTAAAAGTTGAACATTTAAGATGATAGATCCCACATTTATTAAGGCGGTTTCTTTTTGCCTGGTTTTGCAATCAGGCGATCAGGGAGAAAAATTATTACACAACATGGGAAGACATGAGAAAAACTAAATCTCAATGTTGTGTGTTTTAGTGGATAGCCACAACAGTAATATAAAATACCCGATGGTCTTCAGACCCCAATGGTACCTCAAGAGATACCCAGGACTGTATCATGTAGCTATCTAGTGATGTAAAGTTGTTGCTTTGTAGAAAAGATGATGTCTAAAATGATACTTACAAGCTAATCGTAGTTCAAACCTAATCAAAATGAGTGTTTACATGTGTATATTTTCCCTGTGGATACCGCTTGATGTAATGCATTACAGTGGAAAAGGTACCTGTAGTTTCAGCCGAAGGGCAAGTATGCTATGAATCAAATCTGATCTGTTGATGAATAAAGCAATGGAAAATCAAGTCAAGTCATGTTTATTTATTCGGCCAAAGATCACAAACCACAAAACATTCCTCAAGGATATGTAGAATCAGTACAGCTTATGACACCCTCTGTCACCCTAATACACTCGATTTTCATACACAGATTTCATGACTACGATGATTCGGTAAAATATCATAATTTGAATAATGTAAGATTCAACATTTGGACTTTAGCACCCACGAACGAAAGCAAATGTAAACACAAACATACAAACTTAGAGTGCATGGATTTCCAAGACAGATGTTAACACACATGCAAATACAGCACAGTAGGATGATAAAACTTACTCGGGGCAAAGAGAGAATACAAAACACATTCCCTCTGTTTCTCCCTCTCATGTGCTGAGCTACACATATCTGCAGGGCCTCCTCTTCCACTATCAAACAATTGTTTGTTATCATTATTATAACCCATTAATCCTGATCAGACACCATCTCACTATCTTTTTCACTTTCTACTTTTTGACTCTCTCGTTATCTTTCTTTCTCTCTCTCTCTCGTTATCTTTCTCACAGAAACACACACACACACACACACACACACACACACACACACACACACACACACACACACACACACACACACACACACACACACACACACTCACACTCTGTGCCACATAAATTTGTTTGCTCCTCTATTCATAATTCATAGGTTTTGATCAGACAGAATGTTTGATAAGGTTTACGGTCTGGGCTTGCCCAGGCAGAGAGGGAAACAACAAAAATAAACAGTCATACATATATACATGGTAATACCCACCGGATGATGTAGAAGGCAAAGTTAATGTAATGATACAGTTGACGAGTGAGCCACTGAATTGCAAGCGAGAGAGGCAACCTGCTCATGGAGTGGGTTATTTTGGAGGCGTTCGGCAGTGAGATGGATTTCCAAAACTTTGGGGGATTTCTTAAAAAGTATTATTCATGAAAATGTACTTATTGCACTTAATACATACAAAGGTGTGTGTTAGTCACTTTCCCCAGGTCATTAAATGTAAAAGCTCCGCCCGAGGTGTGCATTGAAGATCTCAAGAACAGGGACCTCCTCCAGATGTTCCCAGTTCACTCACTACAGGTTAGAGCTTACCAGGTCCAAGGTCTCCCCCACCCTTTGACCCAACTCACAACCAGATGGTTTTTAGTTGACAGCTTTGTCCCTCTCTTTACGCAAGTGTCCAAAACATGCAACCTCAGATCGGATGATACCATCACAAAATCCTCCTTCGGCATAGGGTGCTCTGGCACCACATGCACTTATGAATATCATTATGTTCGAACATGGTGCTCGGTATAGACAAACCATGACTAGCGCAAAAAGTCAGTCGGAACATAATATCTCAAAACAGAGGAGATAAAAGGACGTCAGCAATAACAAGGTCAGACACGTACTGTACCATGACACACATACACAGGGTTTAGGGCAGGGGATTTAATGTCCAAGTCACCAGGGGCGGATCTACCGGGGTGGCATGGGGTGGCAACTGCCACCCTAAAAAAAAGCCTTGCCACCCCAGCTGCCACCCCAGTTGGCAGCGCCCAATTAAACATGTATTTCTGGCTGTTAAGAGACATTTACGAGCTCGAGTTTCAAATGTCCGACTGCAAGTGAATGCAGCCAGGTAATATTGCCCAAACCCGATCCCCCCCGATCCACTCCCGAGACTCCTAACCGCTCCCAACGGCACTGATTTTGAATACAAGGAAGGCGCGCGAGAGACGGATCCAAACCTCTCTAGACTAACGAAGCAAGCAGCACAGGAGAGACTACACTCTCCAGGTATTACTGATCAACTGTCTGTCTATGAAGAAATGACAATAATGAGAAAAGAGCAGGGCTAATGTAGTGGTAGTTTTCCTATAAAGTTATTATGCTGCTGTGTTGTGACAATGCCTAGCCCTAGAGGTTAATAATAACGTTAGGAACTCGTGAATGCTTCGGAAAAACTACAATAACGTTCACATGAGCGACGATTGTGCACTACTGTAGGCTACTGATCCAAATTCCAACTCATTACTTGTGTTACAGTTTAGTACAATATTTATTCATTTATATTTGGTTGCTCCACCTTAAGTCAGCCCAGGCAGGACAGGATAGTTAAGTTTCGTTTTTCATCTCCGTGTTGGACAGTTGTTCGCTCAGCTGAAGGGCTCGAGCCTCACGGAGCAGACAGCGGGAGTCAGTCTAAAGTCAACGAGGATCACTCTCAAATCAAAAAGCTAAATTATAAAATAAAGCAATCTCTTCCTCCCTTTGTCCACTGCACACTTAGTCACTAGTAGCTTAAAGGAAGTACATGAGGATTAAAACCTCATTTTGCACTTTGTTATTTTTGAATATTTGAAGATTGCAGGCTATAGTAAAATACCACCCAGCCACTACATTCTCAATGATAGACGTGAATAATCACTTCTTATTGTTTTACTATCTAAACCAATTTTTTTTAACAATAGAGGAGAATCAATATTTGAAAGCAATACAGAATGCATGATATTACTGCATTTTATTTTATTCTATTTTTGTCACTGGGAACCTAAATGTTGTCAATTACTTTACATAAACTTGATGCAAACAAATTCACCAGAATGCAGGAAATGAAGTGATGAATGCTCAAAAATTTCTGGGGGGACACCCCCAGAGCCCCCATTTAAAAAGTATCCTAAACCAAGGTTTAATCATAACCTACACCCTTGAAATTCATCAATTATTTTGTTTAATTGTATCTATAGGCCTTTGTATAAGGATACTTCCTAATTTTTATCACACTATTTTAAATTAAAGTCTTAGGTCATGCTTATCAATTGCTCATGATAACCAGTAGGCCTATTTCTGTGTTGGACATTACTGAACCTCTTCCCATTTACAGTGTGTTTAACAGGTCACTGTTTGTGACCAAACATAGGAACATGCCACACAATATTTATATGAATGATTTTATCTGTATTGTATGTAAATTACTAGAGTATTTGAATAACTTGATATTTAAACTCAAGTTAGACTGATGATTGACATCTGATGGGAGTATCTCATATTAACACAGACAAATACCAAAGACTCACTGTTAACTAAGTACTTATTGCAGCCCTATTTGCATAGATTTTGAGCCCCATGCTGGTGTATTAGTGCAGGTGTTTGTTGTGAGGCAGGTAATGCAGTAATTATTCAGTAATAATAATCTTTTTTTTTTTTTTTTAAGATATTTTTTGGGCATTTTTATGCTTTATTGATAGTGCAGAGAGACAGAGGTGAAATGGGGCAGAGAGGGGAGTGACATGCAGAGAACGACCGCGGGTGGGAATCGAACCCGGGTCTGTTGCTGGGCCCAGCCCGGGAGGGGGACGCCTTACCAACTGAGCTAAAGGCGCCCCCAGTAATAATAATCTTTTTTTGTCTGACACCTTTTATGTTTAAATGTAAGGCTTCACTCGTGCTACAATACATTAAGTATTATGTTATTTAGTCAACATATCTAAATGTGGGGGCTTTCCCAAGTAAATATTTATTTATATGGCTTTAATTAAATCGGCATACTGTATACATCCGCCACAGGTTGCCACCCCTTAAAATCTCCTGCCACCCTCTTGCCACCCCATGAATATTTTTCTAGATCCGCCCCTGCAAGTCACCTTTGCCTTGCTTTGCTTTGGCAAAACAGTTTTTTTTTTCATTCGTCTTCCCAATACAAACATTAACACTGAACACTGAAAAGACTGGAGGGGAATGAGAGAGATTAATCTGCATGAGTACATGAGACAAAAAAGGGCAAGCCAGAGATTGACAGGAAAAGAAAATCCATTGCAAAAATACGGAATAATCCAAACTAAGTCTGATGGATAAGTTGGTAAATTGAGTAAGCAAACTCATCCTTGGCTTCATTATGACGCGCCGGGGATAATTCTTGTCACACAAATGGAATTCAAAATAAGTTGGTTTCTTTCAGATGGGACTACTGTTGGCTAAATATGAGCTAAAGAGAGGGAAGGAGCAAGGGGGAATGAAATAGGAAAAGAAAACGATAACAGAAAGAAACCTGCCCTATAAACGATGATTCCAACTGGGCTTGACAGACAGTTTTGGACACGGTGGCAACAAAAATATGCCATAAGAGTTCCGTTCACACCAGATAATAATGTAGAAAAAGAAAGAGTGACATATGTGAGGAAAAAAACGATGAAGGAAAAGAAAAAAAATGACAAGAAGAGGCAAACAAATGGGGAGACAGAGGAGTAATGTTGGGAGACAGCCATGATGAGACATTAAATACTCTACCTTTGAGAAGAGATTGGTGGGTCAAAACTGATATCACACATGTGGGGTCTGACTCGTTTACTCCAACACACATGGGATGATTTGGCCCCAAGCACAACAGACCTTTTTCACAGCATCCATCTGGATTTGTCATGCTAGTATTAAGACAGAGCTGTGTCTTGAATTAGGTAATTCCATAAGAACACTCACGTATGGTAGGCTATTTACACTGTATTTATTTCAGGTTAGTTTCTACAGGGTAGTGTTGTCTCAAATGAAACACTGCCGTTGCGGACATTCAGGATATGAAAATGGCATTTGACTTTTCTTCCCTCCGCCTGCACCGTCTTACAGTGCACTTGATTTTTATATAATTTAAAAAAACTTTCTTTCACACTCCAAATAGCAAAAGTTAGTACAGAAGAACACAATTTGAGACACATCACAGGTGTTATGAATAACATCAACGACGGGGGGCGGCTCTATTCAAATGTTCCAGTAAACAGTGTCACACTTAACCAGCTTGTGCAATACTAATACTCGCTAAATGGAATTCAGCCTAATATTGGTTTTAATAATAACACCTGTGGTTTTAAGACTGGGACATTGTTGAAGCCAAAGTTGATATCATGATTTGTTGAATATTTTGGACTTGTTTATGAACTTTGATTTGTTTGTTTGTTGATTTAATATTATTTAAATGATTTATATTATTGCCGACTGGTGGAGGAATAGCACTGTGCATAAAGCGAACGCCGCCCTACAATTGGATTCATGAAGGCGAACTACCAATCTATTTCAGCTGTGCCCAGTTGCCTAAGTAACATAAGTATTTACTTTTAGACATGCCAAATTGCTTTTAGTGATAAAGGCGTATGAATGTTTGGAGATGCCACGTCGATACACAATCCTGTAAGATTGAATTGTTTTATTTAAAAAAAAAAGTATGACTATGTTATTAATTTGCAAACTTTTGTATCCATATTTTGTACTTATAAAAGTAAACATGAACTAACCACATCAAGAGAAGAGCTCCAAAGAATATGGCTACCAGAAGGAAACGCTCATATCACCAACGGTGGCCTATGTGGGGGGGGGGGGACATGGTGTTTTGTGTGGGTGTGTGTGGAGGGGTGGGGGGGTATTACGCTCTCACGGCTACTGATAAAAATATCTTGCTTGATCTACTTAAAAAAATCAATGCAGCTTTTTGCATCAAATTATCATGTAGACCTCACAAGAATACTATTTGTATGAACTACATATTTTTTCTAACGTAAAAAATAAATTTTTCAAGTAAAGTCAACTTGATTTTACTAAGTAGAGTCAACTTGATTTTACCAAGTAAAATCAAAGCATAGTCATGTGTTAGAATGGCCCAGTCAAAGTCCAGACCTCAATACAATTGAGAATCTCTGGAAAGACTTGAAAATTGCTGTTGACAGACGCTCTCCATCCAATCTGATGCTAAATCTGAAGCTGAAGCTATTTTTTAAAGAAGAATGGGCAAAAATGTCAGTCTGTAGATGGGCAAAGGTGGTGGAGACATAACCCAAATCGATTTGCAGCTGTAATTGCAGCGATAGGTGGTTCTACAACGTATCGACTCAGGGGGGCTGAATACTTGTGCACACCACACTTTTCAGTTGTTTATTTCTAAAAAAAAATGTAAAACCATATTTCATTTTCATTCCACTTCACAATGATGCACCACTGTCAATTGTATTTGTATTGCATTTATATGTCACAAATCACAATATGCCCAAAAAATTAATATATTGTCTTCACAGCATACTACGCCCTTTTCAACTCCTAAAAAGATCCTATCTACTGCTGGATAATAGAAACTGTTTTCTTTTTCATCGGCATCTCCCACTGAGGTTTGCGTAGGAAATGCGATGTGATCTAATCACAGAGGTAACGGACACCGTGCTGTGGTCACAAATGGGACAAGCAGTATAATAAATCTTCTATCTGATGATTCAGTTGATGTATTGCTTTGTGTCCAGCGTAAGTGTGTGTGTATTCTCTCTCTGTGCTCTGAAAATGATAAGCAATTGTGTGACTGTGAAGCAGTGGAGATAGACGTTCACTCACTATCTGTCACTGATGGGATGATATACAGCTATGATGCAGGATAAAGTTTTCCTTTAAAAGAAAACTAAGAAAAATGGTAAACGAACTGCAGAAGTAGCTTTACTGCTGAAAAGCTAAAGTCACTTTCTCTTCTGCACTTAATATTCTGCACTTGTTTTATGTGTGTGTGTGTGTGTGTGTGTGTGTGTGTGTGTGTGTGTGTGTGTGTGTGTGTGTGTGTGTGTGTGTGTGTGTGAGTTACATCTCCTCCATGTTCTCTTTCGTAATATTGTCTCTTCCTATTCTGGAGCACATTTGACACACTTGTGCACTTGCCCTTGATCCAGTATACAAACATTCCAATACGAAAAAGTTGCATCCCTTCAGAAACAGTAAGAATTGTGGAGATATAGGCCAAAGATCATCTGCCATATGGAAATCCATTCCTCCAACAAAAAAAGTAAAGTCAGGAAGCAGGTTTAAATGGAAAAAAAATAGAGTGCCTTTACTGTGAGGTGGGGGGGATGATGTTTCTTATTATTTATTTATTTGTGTCAAGGCTGTTATTTTGCCAACTGTGCTGCCTGCACAGAAAACACAGAAAAACACATTAGCAACCGAAAGCTGAGGGAAAAATAATCTGTTGATTTGTATTCCCTCATTTAGGCTAGGTCCCTTTGAGGCAAAAAGCTGAAAGGGAAGGGGGGACATGTGGCAGTGGCAGAGGAGAACATATGGCATCTGCTCTAGTGGAAAACCTTAATATGGGCTAGGCTATTGGCACCCGTCTCCTCACTAGCATCGACACACTGTCAGAGTTGTTCTGGCAAAACAGTAAGTGGAGCATACTTGCCCAGCACTGTTCCCAAGAGTGTTGCGGCGTGTCCCCTTCTCACTTGCCAACTGTCCGGGCCCATTTTTATCAGTGCGGTGGCTAAAGAAAGGAGAGAATACAAATGTGCTGGAGGATCTCTGTTCGTCAGATCTCCAGCCAAAGATTGCAGTCGTGAGCACATGGTCCTGTTCAATTAGCGAGGGGAAAAAAAGACCCACTGATTTTAAAGTAAGAATAAATAAGAGGGCCACATGTGAGGTGCCAGAGACGTGGCAATAACGTTAACAGAAGCTGTAACAATATGATCGATATTTTTCTAATTGAATTAGTATGTTCTGACACAAAACCAGATAATATATATTACCCCGTTCTCCCCTATATATATATATATATATATATATATATATATATATATATATATATATATATATATATATATATATATATAGGGGAGCTCCCTCTAAGGGAGCTAAAATGATGTATCACTCAAATTTACACATTTCCCATTAATTCAGGATGTTTCCTAGAAATGGGCATTAGCAGAATTTTTTCAAGACAAAGGGCAGTGAAAATATGATTGTTTTAAAAAAAGTTGTCATGTGGCTCACTTTACCCCAGCTGTGGGGTAAACTGATCCACTTACTTTTGCCACTCTGAAACTACCATAACAACACATATTGTAACAGTAAGAATCCTGAAAGCTAGCCACACATTCCAGAACTAATGTCGGACTAGTAAAAGAATGATGGGGTTTGGTCAATTAAGCAAAGCAAATGTTCTAAACACTTGAAAGTAACTCTGAACAAAATCAAATACAACATATTATAATTCAAAAGGTTTTAATAAGATTCAAATGAAAGATAGAACCAGTTAGATTAGAACACAGTCTGGGGGTCAGAACACAGGACCCTTAGAGCCAGCTTGTGTCTGAGGGTCAAAGCATAGGAAAATCAGAACCAGCGAGAACAGCCTGGGACTCAGAACACAGGCGAAGACCCAACTGGATTATAACATCAGCCTGTCATACTCTTCAACTAGGCCTACTCTACATTCCAGCCCTGAAGGTTACAGGGAAAGCTCTTTCCGTGTGGTTGCCCCAGGTCGTCTTCCTGGTGTATTTCCTTGGCATGATGGCTTTTCTACAATGTGTATGACATTAAAATAAAACATATGTTTTGTAATATTACATTAAAATATGTTTAAGACTAAACTTAACTTGTGCCTCATGGTGGGGGAAAGTGAGACAGTGGCTCACTTTCCCCCACAGCATTTGGCTCACTTTCCCCCACCATTTTTTCTTTTTTTTCACCCAGACACATGCATCCGCTCGCATACACATGCTTGCACGCACACACGCATACATTCGTTTCATTTTTGTGTTGTTTCTTATTTATTACACCCTGTCCAGACCTCTACGCCCGTCCCGACTAGTTTTTAGTGCTTTTGTGTTTTCTATTTTGTTACTGTACATAGGCTGTGCATTTGTATATCCGTTTTATATTTATCTAAGTGAGTCATGCTTGTGTATTTGTTATTTGTACCTTTACTCCTAGTGGGGCCTCTTGGACCAGATCAATATTGTAAATAAGAAACTGTTCTTAATGTTTTATCTGGAAAAATAAAGGTTTAAAGAAAAAAAAAAAAAAACACAATTTGAGAAAAAACTACCTCTCTTAGCATTTCAAGCTAGTCTTCAGTTATCAGCATCACATGGTTTCATATGTTGGTAGTTCCTCAACACGTATGATAGAAGTTTTTCTACGTGAATACATTTGCTTTGGCACAACAGTTGATTAAGTTGACAGCAAGAAAATTTACTTTTACATGCAAAATACCTATTTTGGTGAAAAAAACATGCTTACCACAGCACCATGAGGTCCTCTCTTTCAGGGCCATGGGGAAATGAGAGGGGCTTGAAAACATATATCTCACATGACCACAAATGTTTTCCGTTGCCTAGATACAGGGGGTGGCTCACATTACCCGATGCCTCAGATTCCCCCGTTCTCCCCTATATAATTTACAGGGTGTTTTACAATAATAAATCAAGGTTATTACAAAAAAGAATGCATATTTAAATGAAATCACATTAAAGGTGCTCCGAGGAGCTTTCAGTTTTTGTTAATTCTAGCGGCTCCTTTGGACAAAAGCGGTAGTGTTTTTACCACAACAGCTGTTGTTCCTGGGTGAGCGTACCCATGACAAAGGCGTAAAGAAAAACATAATATAAAAATAGCATTCTTTGCACTCATGGTCTTGTTTGCTGTTACATGTAATGTATGATCATCAGAGGAACATTTTTAAAGTTTCAGAACTATTTAACAGTTCCTCTTGGCAAATTTAACATCAAACAGAAACTTGACACAGAAAATCACAAATGTAAATTTTTTAAATTATTGATGGATACAGCTGCTTCAGTAATGTGGGGCCTGGTATTGTGCACACTGGCTTATTGAGAGTGTCATTAGTAACACCTGCTTTTCCACCTTTGAAAAGTAAAATTGTCTGCTGGGGAAAAAATATATTAGCAGCAGCAGCAGCAGCAGAGGTTACAAGGCCGCTGTGCAATGTGATGAAATGAACACAACCATCTTGAGGCATCTTGCTATTAGTTGTGTACACAAATCCCAAAGGGTGGACACATAGTGAAAGAAAGACATGGCATTTGCTTATCTGAGAAAGACCATATTATATCAGAGACTCTCAATGAAGACAGAGAAAATGCTGTGTGGACATTTGGTCACAAATATATTTTTCGTCTGAAGCCACAAGAACTGTATGAGGAACTGTGTTTGAGGGTGGAGGGGGGGAGGTCCATGCAAACTGTAATGTATGGTTTGAAATTGTTTTGCTGTCTGTTCCTGTGACCCCCCTTATCATTATGTCATTACCCTTATCTTGATCAAATCCCTGCTGACGCAATGTTTTTAATGTTGTGAAGAAACCCATAGGAACTGTTGAACACTGCAGAGAAGTTATATAAAGATTGATAATGACGAGAGCTCTAGCTTTCAGCATGGTTCAGACCAAGTGAAAAAGGTGCTAAATGAAAAGATGAACGTGGAACGATGAGTACTTGCAGGAGGCATTCTCAGTGACATTTGCAAGTATGGTGAAGGATGATGAGCTGTTTTTCAGAATGCTAAAACACATAAGACAAGTGAAGGTTATAACGGCTGCTCTTTGACTATCTTTGCTTCTCATTATAAATTCTTCAGCGTCGCAGACAACCTTCACCCTTGTGACTCCAAGAAGAGAGCGCTTTTTTAATCACTGCTTGCACCATGCTGGCTTTTTGTTCTTGTTGTGAGTGTTTGTGCATGTCTGAAAATATTTCTGAGCATTTGAGTGTTTATGACTACACCTGTCAACATCCTTTCCTGTGTGTGTGTGTGTGTGTGTGTGTGTGTGTGTGTGTGTGTGTGTGTGTGTGTGTGTGTGTGTGTGTGTGTGTGTGTGTGTGGGTGGGTGCGTGTGTGTGTGTGTGTGTCTTCTGCGCTGTCTTTTAAGTTGACTGAGAGCTAATGAGAACTGGAATAGGATTTCTAGCAAGCGTCAACATATTTGGCCAATAAAGTGAATTCTGGCTCCCAAATGTAAATGAGGTGCCTATACATTTGAGAACCCATGTACTGTTGAAGCACATGCACACATTTTTTAGAAATGCATCTGACTTTTCGTTGTAATTAACAGAGTTCCAAATAAACCAAAAGTCATCATTATGTAGATGATTAAGCCCTCTCTACATCTACTTCCATGATTAGGAAAGAAACTACTGTACGAATGAACCTTGGCAAGAAAAATATTGCATTGTACCAAATGTGGCCTATTCCAGGGCCGCATTTATATGTCTGTTTATTTCCAGTGAGTAGATGGGTTATGGGGCGGAGCGGTCATTTAAGGAACACCATTTTATTACCAGTCAGTAACATTACGAATGGATGGACAGATCAAAACGGAGGAGTACAGGAGGGAGAAAGACGTCCGTAGCCGAGATAAGTGATGTAGTTTGACGCTACGGTAAGGTCTATGGTGATGTCAGCTTGATTGGCTGTAAATCCAACACGCTTTAACACGTTTGCTGATGGTGCTTTGCCAGGGACCTTTTAACCCCCCACAACGGCAGAATGACGCGGCTCCCTTGGAAACAAATTGCATCTCTGCTTGTCATTATCACATTTACTCTGCATCAGCTGTCAACCAAAGGGCCACAGTATGCATGCTTATTTCTCACACACACACACACACACACACACACACACACACACACACACACACACACACACAAATCGTCTTTCTTCTCCTTCACTAATCTCCAAACAAAGCTGTGAATGTTAGCCTCTAAAATCCTTTCACTTTCACTTTGATTTTTTTTTCTTCACATCTATGTGGCAGAATAAACGAGGACAATGCTGGCAAAGAACAGAGATGAAGAGACGGGCGCTGGCCAACTCCTGCTGAGACCTCTGATAGATGCAGAGTTTTTTTTTTCTTGATGAGGGAGTTTGTTTCATTTGCAAATCTAATCCGCAAGGGCTTGTGAGACATTCGTGTGTGTCTATTTGTATGTGACTGCGTGAGTCATTGTGTGAACTTTTAGGCATGCAGCACACATGCACACATCATGCTGCAGAGCATGCCTTTGTGTCCCACATGCAACTCTACATTTTGTTCTTTATTTAATTTGATTATTTTGGCTATAGTCCTCATTATCTAAATGCCTGAGCGCTCGTCATGTAGCGTGTCCTGTAAGTGTTAGGTTACCTTCATGTTTTACAATGCGGCAAATGAGTCTTTCTTGAATCCTACCACTAATATAATTAAGCCTTATTATTTATTATTCACTGGTAAAAAAGTAAAAAAATAAATGTAGAAAATGTAAGATTCTTCTGTTCCTCCGCTAACCTCACAAGAGCTTGGAAGTCCCAGTTTTACCCTCTCTGCATGAGAGAGAAGTAATTGGATCCGTTCTACTTTTGGGCCAGATTTTGAAAGAAAGGAGCACAAAACAGGGTGCGCTGAATATTTCATTAAAGCTTTCTATCCCCTGCTCTACTCAACAGTGAAGAGTAAAGAGAAGACAACAAAGGGCAAGAAAAGCAGTGTTGTTAACTAGAGAAAGAAAGAAAGCCATTTCATATAAAGCAGTTATGGAATTAGTTGATATGCCTAAGGTGGGAAGACATTACAGGTTGAGTTTGGGAGAACGCATGTTGGTATTGAGCTTGACACGAGACACTGTTTGGTGTAGAGATAGAGCATTTGCATGGTTTCATATTGTGCAAGGTGTGAGTAGGTACTGTATATTATCATCATTCAGCTTTGTGTTATCCACATCTGCATGATTTATTGGTGCACATAGCTTTAGTGCACTCAGTAGTACAGTGGTACAGAAGTACAGTAGTCCACATATCCTGTGATTCAATTGTTTTCACAAAGTTGTAACAAAATAATTAATAATATGATGCATGCCATCTGAGCCTAGCTGATGTAAAAAAGTTCTTAATGCTGACGGAGCTAAAACAAATTCCTATAATAGTAAATATTACATATACTAAGATGGGCTTTCCTTTCACATATCCCTCTTGCCACAACAAATCCCCCTTGTTTAACAGGGTTTAGTTGTTTTATAAATCTGCCACAGACAGAAAGTCACAGGTATTCAAGCCTTCTGACACAACTCAGACCTAATTTGAATAAACATTATTGTGGCTTACTGTAAAGACATAGGCCACATAAATGACATGAAGTGGATGTCGAGCCGAGGACACATACGTTAGCAAAGACTCAGTGGCATACACACAGAACATACAACAAAAAAAAACATGATTTTCTTTTAAATTTGATTTATTTATTTTGCAGTTCCCAAACAGCTTCAGGTGCACCAACCTGCTGGATTGGAACAGGGATTACTAAAATGTGCTCCTATAGGGCAGGATATTAAACACAGAAGCAATCGGATATGTTACCTAGCATATATGTGGCTAAATGTAAAATGTAGTTGATGAACTGGGAAAAGTCAGATAGTATTCCAGGTATTAATGATATCAGTTGTTTTTGCACTGGGCCATGAATAAACTTTGATATGGCACTTTACCAAAATGGCCTCCCTCCCATGGTTCGAAAAGTGGCACTCCAGGCTCAGCAGTTAACCGCAGTGTGAACTCAGGAAGACACACAGTCAATACATCAGCAGCGGAGTCTCCCGTGAAAGGAGACTGGCAGCTGTGCTTCTCCTCACCTTGACAGATGAATGACACGTCTCCCTGTTATCCCATTGAACATCTATTCTTTTATCATTTTGTCGTCTCCACCTCCATCTTATCCCCATTAACTCTGTTCTCATCTGTTTCTATATGTGTCTCTTGAACCGCACCTCACTTGTTCTCTTTTTTCTAGCTCTAATGAAGCCTTTGTTCTTGCACTTTTAGTAACATTTGTCTTCCCAACTGTATTGTCCCTCTTAGGCTTCCTCCCTTCCTTCCTTGCTTCTTCCCCTCTCATCCTTTGGTTATTTGAGGACATGGTATGGCGTCATGTCTCAGGCCACTGGAGGAATTTCAGAAGTTAACAAGCGAGAGACTGACATGGTGTCCCTGGTTTCTCTACACACACACACACACACACGCACACACACACACACACACGTACACACACACACACACACGCACATGAACACACAGACACACATGCACATGCACACTCACACTCAAAAACACACACACATGAATTCACACCAGTGTTAACTCTCAAAATACCCACAAAGAGCTTTGATCCCACAATGGAAGAGATGCCTTATGGGAGCTCCCAACGAAGAGATGGAATGTCCTTTCTCCATCCTTCTCTTTCTGTCGTTCTTCAGTAGTCCTCCGCAGCGCAGCACAAACATGCAGGGTGATCAAAGAGTCTGCGGTGTCAGAAGCAAGGGGACAAGACGGACGTGTGTTGGCAGACAAGATGAGAAAGGAAAGGCATGAGAACAGCCCTGTCAATCAAGCATGCTATCAAACTCAGTGGAGCTTGTATCCCGGTGGCATGCTCGTGGACTTCTAAGCTCACCTGAAAGGACAATCAGTGTGAAATCGTGACTCCTGCTTTGTTTTCTTTTTCCAGGGTCTCTCCGTTTATCTAAATTCAGAGACATTTTTGATATAAAATATAAAAAAGAATCATATCAATAATCAATCATTAGTGGGAGATGATGCACCTGTCAGTGCTTTGTTAAAATTACATTTTATAATTTAAATTTTCAATAAAAAATACATGGAAATCCAAATATCAAGTAATCATTTATGATGTTATGAACATCAGTAGCAGCATGTTGATATCAATGCTCTCAGTCTCCTTCCTCACCAAAACACAGGGTGGACAGGTGGATTCATATTAAACACTATTGAGCATGGTATGTCTCTCCATTACCATAAGATATCTTTAAGACAACTCTGGTGTGACACATCTGAAGTGAAATGGTCTAAAGCGAGGCTGCACTGAAACATGAAAAAGCATTCATTAGGACAACTTTCCCGGACTAAATGGAATACCACAATTAACAAACTCACTCACGTTCTTTTCAAAGAGCATTTTATCTTTGGCTTGAATGCAGACACTGATGATTAATAGGCGGAAGAAAACTTGTAGAGTACATTTGTTCAGAAAGAAGTCAACTTAACAATGTTTAAACGTTGGCAGTTTCTATTTCAAAGCATTGCGCAGTGTATCGTGGAGTCACAGCGCCCTCTTCTGGATCCAGAGAGGAGTACATGCAATTGTGCTTTTTTTTTAGCTATTACACTCAACAAAAATATAAACGCAACACTTTTGTTTTTGCTCCCATTTTTCATGAGATGGACTTAAAGATCTAAAATTCATTCCAGATACACAATTGTACCATTTCTCTCAAACATTGTTCACAAATCTGTCTAAATGTGTGATAGTGAGCACTTCTGCTTTGCTGAGATAATCCATCCCACCTCACAGGTGTGCCACATCAAGATGCTGATCTGACATCATGATTAGTGCACAGGTGTGCCTTAGACTGTCCACATTAAAAGGCCACCCTGACCTCTTACCTTTGTATGAAACAAGCAACAGTCGGTTCAGTAAGTGCACAGGCTCCCTGCTCTTTAGCAACAAAGGAGCACTCTTTATAGCAACATCTCCTCTCTCTGCAGAAATACAGCGGAGACAGAGAGAGAGAGAGAAAGAAACAGTTCTTGTGTTATTCTATTGATTTGCTATGTTGTAGTTTACAAAAAAGTTTCAAAAACGGTTTACCAGTTACATTTGTAGCTCCCTAAAAACATGTGTGTTATCATTCAGTATTGACTACTGAATGCCATAGTGAAGTAATGGCATTGAACAATATGTGGTAGTAAGGTTGCTGCTATAGAGACTTCCAACTGTGGGTACGCGGACCCCTAGAGGTACTTAAGGGTATTGCAGGGGGTAAGCAGATATATAAGGCATTTGCCTACAATATATTTCCACACAAGAAAAATAATTTGATATTAATAATAATATGTTGTGTTTAATTTGTGCATCTGAGATTAACAGTTAATTCCCGTGTTGATTGTAAAGGTGCGAACATACTACATGCGTTACCCGCATATGCTTTACGTGCGTAACGCAGCTAAAATGTTGCTTGATCATTTTGTGTCAAAAATGGTTCTATGCGCGTAACGTGCCTAGTCTCCCTCCCAATAATGTATTTCCCCTAATCAACCATGGCTGCGATCTGACCCGACCCGACACAACAGCGTGCATGTCCGCACAAAAACAACAACAACACGGCCAACAACTGTGCCAAAAGACAAACTGAACAGCACAAATAGCCTAGCATTAAAACAGCATTGCATATTCACGGCAGCTACATAGCAAACACAGTTACAGCAGCATTGGTGCACGGCAGCACAACATAAAGGCAAGTAGCCAACATTACTCTACCTGGCTGTGACAGGGGACCGTGCCTGGCGTAGATCAACACCAGTGCTTCGCTGTACTTGTCGTGAAAGTCCCCCGGACATAGCCGTCATGTTTGGGTTCATAATATGAGGCGCTAGCCGCCCGCACACAACAGGGTGAGTTAACTAATGCTATACGGCGCTAACTTGTTTTATCGGCTAAAGCACAGCCGCACATATTCACTGAATTAACCAGGAAGTCCATTCTCCTGGTTTACTCTCCCCAAGTCTTCTATTCCCGAGCTGCTGTCATACAGCACAATACATTTGCCTCCTCGGTGTCTCTCAGCCTCTGTGTACACTGTTCTCCGGCCGTGCCAATATACTTGACGTCGGGTCAAGCCCAACGCGGCTAATCGTCACGCGTAGCAGTGTAAAAAGTTCCATTTTTTATACGCGGCTAAAGTGTTGCTTTAGCGCGAGTGACGCATCTACGCGCCATGTACGCGCGTAAACCAATGGTTCCCTATGGAAAAATTGCCGATTTTATACGTGTCTGTATGCGTGTAATGCGTGTAGTGTGTTCGCACCTTTAGACTGAAAAAAGGCAGTGTGTGTGTGTGTGTGAGTGAGTGAGTGAGTGAGTGAGTGTGTGTGTGTGTGTGTGTGTGTGTGTGTGTGTGTGTCTGTGTGTGTCTTTGAGCCTTTATATATCCGTCGACCCCCGAGACACAAACAGAGACGACCACGGACCTTCAACAGGTGAGTCCAACTCTCTGTGAGATATTGTTCGAAATCTTTCAACATAATAATATAATATTTTATATTTATTTTAGGCGACACAGCAGGCAAAAAAATTTAAAAAAAATCAGATACTTTTAGGCCACGTTTATAGATTTTTGTCTATTTAGCGTCTTTCATTCTAGTATACATTAAAGGTCCAAAATGTACATTCAGGTGTTTATTTGACTAAACCTTGTCAGTTTGCGTCTGTAGATTTCTCCTATACAACCATCTTTAACGGGCATTACCTCAACATTAGTTTACTTCAATACTCTGAACCGAAAATCTCAACTTCTAAAGCACTTACATCAACTCAACTTTCCATAATTATTCTTAGCACTATTCTGAAGGTTGTTACTGAAGGATTTGTTCATATGTTGTTCATTGTCTGATTTATGAGACATTTTCTTCTAAAAAAGAATGCTGAAAATGCATAAAGATACCTGTACATGGTATCTTTTGATTTATAAAATGAAATAAGGCTGTATCCAAAATGTGTTCTGTACTAATATGGTATATTAACTCTGGCTTCATCCAACATCTAGGTTTTTGGTTTATACAGAGATGCAAATAGCATTTTTATTCAAACATTTCCGATTTTTTTTAACACACAAAACAAATTGTTTTAATGCCAGTAATCAACTGGTAAAGTTCTTGATGATAAGTATAAGTTTAACATTGTACCCCATTGTACCCTATTCACCTGCAGTGTCTAGACTTATTGTTCATGCTCAGTGTGTTAGAATGACTTCAGGCTAAATGTATTCATCTCTTGAAATACTTTAAGTCTAAACTGAGAGAAATGGAGGCATTGTATTAATTGCGATACCGAAGGCTTTTTAAAATAGTTACCATCGTAACCCATACATGTGCAGAAAGAGGTTGAATAGATTAAATAGCTGAAGATTGGAAAGAGTTAAAGTGAGCCAAAAAGGATGGAATAATAATAAAAAAGGAGGAATTGAGATTTGAAAAACAACCGTATGTAAACTCAAAGCATTCACACAAATTAAAGCTTCACTGTGTAACTTTGGCTGTGAACATTTTCTAACATACATTCCTACTAATCGATTTTTACGTTTGGTTCAAGGTTCCTCAATTTTGATTTATGATGATAGAATTATTCAATACTAAGAATTACATGTAGAGAACATATGTTTTTTAACCTAACTGCAGGTTCTGTGAATGTAAACAAACAGTGACCCTTTAAATTCATCATACCAACAAAACACAATCACAACCAGCGTTTGACTTTCAATCTTTTATTGATGATCAGTCAGAGTCACATGCTTGTTAACAGTGTGTGTAGTTGGCTGCGATGGTAAGGAGCCTAGGGGTAAGAGGGTTAGGGGTTAAGGGATAGGGGGTAAGGAGGTTAGGGGGTTGAAGAGTTTAGTTGGCTGCCATGGTCTGGTCCATCCAGGCTCTCAGCTCGGTCACGCGGGCGTAGACTCCGGGCATGGAGGGGGTGCAGGTTCCACTGCCCCAGGACACAATACCCACCAGGGTCCAGGCGTTATCCTTCTGACACACCAGGGGGCCGCCAGAGTCTCCCTGTGAGAGGAGAGAGAGACAGTTAATAACAAGACACAACCAGTTAACAACAAGACACACACAGAGTCTAACTTTGTTAATGTGTTTTTCTCAACCCTTCTTGTTCATTTGTTGTTCATGAAGCCCAAGCCAGGTGAAGACTCTTTTGGATAAATCTGGCACATTCACATACATGTTTATTAAAATGCAGTGTCCCTGTCCAATAAATATAAAGATAAACAGGCTAGCCCTTTGTAGATAACTCTAAACATGCTAGCCCTGTGTTACGCTGTGTGACTGTAGCTCAGTGGGTAGGGTGGTCAACCTGCAATTGCAGGGTCGGTGGTTGGATCCCCTGTCACCTTGCAACATGTCCAAGTGTCCCTGGGCAAAGAGACACTGAACCCTAAATGTCTTCTGATAGTTAGCTTGAACCCTGCTGCTATGAATGTGTGCTCCAGTTGTAAGTGGCTTTGGATAAAAGCGTCTTCTAAATGACATGTAATGTAATGACTGTGTGTGTGTGTCTCACCATGCAGCTGGAGGCTCCAGCAGCTCCGGCGCAGATCATCAGGCTGCTGATCTTGTTTCCCCAGAAACGTTTGCACTGATCGTTGGTCAGGAGAGGAAGGGAAGCCTGCTGCAGGAGGGCGGGGGTATCGGCAGCTACACACACACACACACACACACAAGCACATTTTAAATGTCTTAGTTTTTTGATACTGTTTGGTTGGATTCAGAATGTATTTATTCTATAGTTTATGATCTGTTTGATGTACTGTGGGTCGGAGAGAAACTGAATGTCTGGCACATATCGCAGAATTGACCATTAAGTGACTTGACTTTGATATAAATCTATCTCTATACTGAGAGCAGAACAGAAAAGAGCCGGATCTATCTAGTGCTAAAGTGCCCAAAGCTCCATACTCGGATAACTATATCTAAATATCTAAAGATCTATTTCTCACTGTTGTGGGCGGGTTAATCTACACATATAGTATATACTCACAATGAGTAATACGTATAATAATAACTAAACATTATATTCTCACCGTTGTGGCGTGTGAGGCCCCAGCCGCTGGTGACACACTTCATGCCTCCGGGGAAGTCGTCTCCAGCCTCGGCCACACAGACGGGAGAGACGCGCATGTTCATCTGAGCGGGAGTCGCCAGCTTGATCAGGAGGATGTCGTTGTTGATGGTGAAACCGTTGTACTTGGGATGCTTGAACACCTGGAAGAAGAAGATTAACACAGCCATTTAATTCAGGTAAGAAAAAATATTTGTTACTATAAAAAAATGCCATTATTATGCCATTGCCACGTTCAGAGAGAGGCAGTGAGCAGGTAAACAGGTGGAGACTCACCTTTCCAACCTTCAGGACCTGGATGTCTTCAGCAGTGGAGGCGCGGTCGTGTTCTCCAACGATCACACGGTGAGAAGTCCTAGAACCACAGACACAATCTGTTATTACTACTGACACTACAGACAGGCACACTATGTTATTACTACTGACACTACAGACACAATCTGTTATTACTACTGACACTACAGACACAATCTGTTATTATTACTGACACTACAGACACAATCTGTTACTACTACTGACACTACAGACACAATCTGATTATTACTACTGACACTACAGACACAATCTGTTATTATTACTGACACTACAGACACAATCTGTTACTACTACTGACACTACAGACACAATCTGATTATTACTACTGACACTACAGACACAATCTGATTACTACTACTGACGCTACGGACACAATCTGATTATTACTACTGACGCTACAGACACAATCTGTTATTACTACTGACACTACAGACACAATCTGATTATTACTACTGACGCTACAGACACACTATGTTATTACTACTGACACTACATACAACCTATGTTATTACTACTGACACTACAGACACAATCTGTTATTACTACTGACGCTACAGACACAATCTGTTATTACTACTGACACTACAGACAAAATCTGTTATTAGCCTACTACAATAATGTCAAAACAAGTGATTGTCTGTTTTCTATATTGTATGTTTCAGACCCCAGCAAGACTAGCTTTCACTTCAGTGTGTTGCTAATGGGCATCCTA